>CM032339.1:40527164-40667634 GCA_019022885.1 Schlechtendalia chinensis
AAAATTTACGGTAATGAAACTGTAGATCGGAGTATTGGATCTTGTTGGGTATCAAAATGTAGATTATCTGAACCTTGAAGTGGTGCGCGTCGCTACACTTCGTGTTTGAAATTATGTACAAAATATTAATGTGGAATCACATCGTCAATTTGATCTATATTTACAATGACTAAATTATAATATACAAAATAAAACTTACAATATAAAACTTACGATATAAAAAATAAGACTTACAACTATTACATTAAACTACAATCTATATTTACAAGCTTACGCCGGATATAAAGAGGATCCGGCGGGGTCAAGATATACAACTACGTTGCCTAACGCGTTCCCCGTTCCCTACCAACCGTGGCGCAAATACGCTGGCTGCCCAAGCCTACACCCCGTGGAGTTGGATGGATGATGGAATAAGGAAACGCCTCCAAGTAGAGGGTTTCGGATAGGAAGTGAGGGCACACCCAAATAGATGGCCGAGCACGGGATGACCGAGAACAACTCCAAATAGAGTGTCACGGATAGGAATCGAGGGCACACCCAAATAGATGGCCAAGGTTTAGGGAAACGAGCAAACACCTCCAAATAGAAGGTCGCGGCTGGACGACGATGGCACACCCAAATAGATGGCACTTCCGCGTGGAGTTTCACCCGGTCTTCTTCGCCACGTCCCTGGTCAATACTTAGCTGCGGTATGTTCCGTCCACGTCGATAGCTGTTGTTGCTGCGTGTGTTTGGTTCTCCGTTCGTCAAGACTGCAATGTTCGGCTGGAGTCGAAGTACTTCTGTCTTGATGATTGTGGATCAACTAATTGGATCGCCCCTCGATATATATATGATTCTTGTTCTGAATCCGTCCCTCCGGTTGGTCGCCACTCCCACGTTCTGACGACCAGTGACATCCTATTTTTCAAGGATCGAAACGATCCTTGGCTGTTCACAAGTCGACCGATTCGTAGTCCTTGGGACTAATGTCGGAAGACTGGCGTGTATGAGCGTTGTTCGAACCGAACGGTCCAGCCTCCGGGGAGACTGGAGCGTTGTTTCTCCCTGAACGGTCACACGTCGTTCAACCGAACCACGAGCGGCGAGCCGACCATCCGACCCCCCGAAAGGAGTCGGGTCGCCCCGCTCGTACCGCTTGGGCAACCGCTATCACGCGCGGTTACCCCAATCCCGCGGTGGGGACCGGCTCCATCAGCACCGTAGATGTACTATGGGGTACACCTACCCTCCGGTGTCGTAACTACGCCGGTATAGCGACAGGGGCACACAGGGATATAATCCAAGTCTCTCTTAAGGTACAGGCCAGCGTGATCGATAGCGAAGCCATGCCCCGCCATTCCGCACTCTCAGAGCTGTTCCTCGGCCGACATGCGTGCCCGGTGTCTAGCTCGCGAGGCTGTTACCACATAGATTGCTCCTGCTAATCCGCCACCACGTAACCGATCCCGACAGCCTTAGCTGTCCGAGGGGTCGACCGGGTCTTGGGCTGTCGACCCGATCGGGGCATCCCCCTCGCCCGTGGTACCGGTTGATCACCGGTTGGACATGGCTCGCCTACACTGAGTACAGTGTCTGCTCCCGCTCTGTTTTAATTGCGTGTTTTAGGTAGGTGGTCCACCTGGTCGGAGAAAGAAAGACGTGGTCCCCTTAATCCGGCTTTTGTCACCCTCGTCAGGCCTCAGCCCGACGAGGGCAGACGCGCCATATTGGATGCACCGGCGACTCTAGGTACATTGATGGTTGCGGTTGGATTACGTACAATTGCGGTCGGAAACTCCGCAAAGACCCTCCTTTTGCTATCGGAACCATCCGTTCCGTTGCCTTTCTGACACCTCTCGGTAAGGCACGACCCCAGCTAATTAAAGCAAGGGTCGGTTGGCACACCTCACCCGTAGTGAGCGTGTACGCCACCCGTCCCCACGTAAGTGGTTTCGAGCCGAAAGGCGCTTCCCCCTCAAGAAGCGCCCACTGTCCTCGGGGGTGGCCTCACCACCCCTCAGGAGACCCTTGGTTCGCGGCCACTTATTATAACTATTCATGGCTATCTCCGTCAGAGACGTTCGCTATCCACCACCCGCGACGCGCCAGGTTGCGTGGGCCCGCGCATGTTCGAACTCATCTTACCCGAAGCTAAGTAAGACGAGCTCGAACCAAAACCGGTGTCGGACTATTCCAAAAACAGCCGGTTTCAGCCTGGATTTCTGACGACCAAGAACCGCACTCCTTTTATCTTTTCAATCAGTCCTAAACATGTCTCTTCCGCTCCTTTATGTGGGCAGGATACCCATCGTATCCTGCCGTCGTCAATGTGCCCCGTCACAACCTGGTACTATGGATATTTTGGATAAACATCGTGAAGGACCTATAACTGTGACAGACAAAATCCATCGAAGTCAGGTAAATGAACTTATCGAAAATAACCGCAGAGTAACCGAAAACCGCATTGAGGATATTGTTGGGATGTCGCAAGAAAGAGTTGGATTCATTATTCAGCAACCAGGCTATCGAAAAATCTGCGTTCATTGAATACCTAAAATTTTGACGCAGAAAGCAAACAAAATCAAATTGAATGTTGCCAAAAAAACTGTAGACATGTTATCACCAAGAAGGGGAGCAGTTTCCCTTCAACATTGTGACCGGTGACGAAAGCTGGGTACATCACTAAGATCCAGAAGTGAAAAGACAGGGTATGAAATATCGTCACGCCACTCCTTAGCCCAAACAATTCAATGTTCAACCGTCTGCAGGGAAGATTATGCTTACAGTGTTTTAGGATGGAAATCAAGTTTACCTTATAGATTAATTGGAAAAAGGAATAATGGTATACTCTGCGCGATACATTGAGACACTAAACAAATTGAGGAGACGCGTATGTCACATTTGCGAATCAACGGAAAACAATTTGTTGCAGAACGATAACAACCGACCTCACACATCACATGCAACTAGCACCACTCTCAAACAGTTGAAATTTGAGCTGAGATGATGATCGAGATGAGAAATGAGATTGGAGGAATCAGACCTAAATGGAGAAGAATTTAACGCCATAAGGCACGATTCAGAATCAGAACAAATAACAAAATTACAATTATGGCAAACTAAAGAATTAATAATAAGAAGGGCTTCCAGAATAGCGAGGCATTCGGTTGTGAAAGAAGACGCAGAAAGGGCAACGTTATTAGAAAACCTGATGGAAAGGCTAGGTATAAAAAAAAAGTACCCAGCAGAAGTTTTAGAAACAGATCCGTCAGTGAAAATTAAGTAGGAATTAGGATAGTGGGAAGAAACAAAATCATTAACCGTGAATGGAGAAAAAGAACGAATAAAGGATATCGGATAATCCAAGAATGAGGGGAAAATAACTATAGAAATATTTTAAACTAAGGCCTCAAAATGCGTGTCATACAGAGGCAAGCGGTTGCGTGAAGGAAAAAGTAAAGGGAAAAAATAAAGAAGAGAATTAATAATAGTAGCTAATAATGGGGTATATTTGATAGAGTAACGTTAAACGCGGAAAATCGATAAATAAAGTGCAGGAATATAATCATGGTGAAAGGGAGAAGACAAATTTTTAAGAAGAAATTAATTGCCCAACCAGCGAGCACGAACATCCAAAGGAGGAACGCAAAGCTCAACTTCAAGAGCAAGAGAAGAAGCCCTGCGAAGAGCACCAATAATAGAACGTAAACACACATCTTGGTATGAATTAAGTTTAGAGCGAATAGATGTACAAGCAGAACCAAATAGGAAATAACCATAGTCAAGCCTAGCTCTAACAATAGACTTGTAAGCTTAAAGGAAAGAAGAGGGATGGCCATCCCAATTCGAACCGCAAAATGACCGGAAAATATTGGCCCACCTTGAGGTGTAAGAAAGAAGATTCTGAAAATGCGGTCCCTCACGAAATTTGGAATCCATAGTAAGGCCTACGTAGGTGATCGCAGAAACAAAAGGAATATTAAGGTGTTCCATGTGAACAGGAGGTAGAACGAACAGTTCCCCTCGCATAGTGTACGCAACCGACCTTCCCTGATGCAACGGGGATCGCGGGATGGGATCGTGTTGCTAAAAATATAAACGGGCAGGTATAGCAAAAAAGTTGGGCGAGTAAATTACACAAAATCTTTGATATTTAAGTGGACTGTACTAACAAAATTAAAACTAAACTAATTACTAATAACTGTATAACATGCAAGGTTCGTAAATGTGAAAAGGTTGTATGGCGGAGATACAAATAAAAAGACAAATTATAATATGTCCCCAATGGGCTCACAACTCAAATACATATATAATATCAATCATATAATTTAAATACAAAATAAAAGAAAAGAGAATAAAGATACATATAATACGACCTGTGATCACAGTTGACCCACGTAGCTAGGTGTCGAAAAAAGTGCTGTTATAAGCAAACGAGACCGTCGTACAATGTTCAATGCGAAACGCGAAACGACGGATAATTCCGTGTGTGCGAAAGACACAAAACGTGGACGAATTCCGTTAAAGTATCGTTGAAGATAAAAGAAATCGTTAAGACCCACGGGTACGACGACAAAAAAACCCAGAGAGCGCTGAACAAAACGATCACAACTTCGGGTATGCGTCGACGGGGTGCACTAGGCCAAAAGAAGCAGTGAGGTGGCGACGATGTACATCGAGCGTCAATGTCGCTACTCGCGATCACTATTAATTACCGAACACACAGTGAAAATAATGGCTTTCGATTTTTTGGGAGCTGCCGTGAAAAAACAATCACGTAGCACAGTGGAGAGATGTTGAAAAGCGGAATTAAGATCGTCAATAGTGCGACCTAAATCTTTATAAACTGAGGAAATTGTGAAATCGTCGGCGTATACTAATTCGTCTATTGTTTTATCATTATTGAATACCCCACACGAATCATTCAAAGTGTATGTATTTAACAGTGTTCATCAGATCGTTACACTTTTTCCGAGATGTCACTGGTCCTATATCAGATCCGAGGTTTATCCCGCCGACTGTGTATCACGGGGAGTGATGCCATCCGAATTGGTTAATCTAACGCTTTTATTGGAGTGGTCCCAGTTTTATCCGTGAAGATCGAACTTTATGGAATAGCGAATCGCTATTGGTTCCACTCAATGAACTGCCGGAAATTCGATCCACGACTCTAGTGATTAAAACCGACGATTATCCAGTCGAATGGTTTATTACGTTCTCGTCTTATGATCGATTGGTTCGTGTAGTGGCGCGAATGTTGCGTTTTATTAATCGGTGTAATCGCAAAGCTTTGCATGTTGACACCCCGTCACTCGATCGTTCGGAACTGAACGCCGCCAATTCGGCCATTGTTATAGAATCCCAACGGTGTCATTTTCCTGTATTGATTAGCGAGTTGACCCGAGAATCACGTGTGTCCTCCAAACCGATTGCGCAATTATGCCCATTTATCGATGACGATCGTATTATTCGGGTAGGGGGTCGGTTTCGCCATTCGTCTTTGTCATACGACAATAAATATCCCATCTTGTTAGGGAAACAATCACATCTCACCGTACTACTAGTGCGCCGATGGCATAAACTTACATGCTATTCGGGCCCACGACTGTTGACCTCGCTCATATCCTGACAATATTGGATCATGTCGGTCAGATCAGTTATTCATAACGTCTTAAGTAAATGTTTTGTATGCATCAAATTCAACGGGCGTCCAGTACCATCTCTTATAGCTGATCTGCCCGCTGCTCGAGTACAAGAGCGCAGACCCTTTCAAAAGGTTGGTGTAGATTATGCAGGTCCTCTTCAGATGCGGGAAATTAGGTTACGGAAATCGCGGACGTATAAAGTGTACGTTGCGGTTTTTGTGTGTCTTTCAATTAAGGCTGTCCATTTTGAGGTGGTGTCCGATTTGACCACAGACGCGTTTCTAGCCGCCCTAGATAGATTTGTAGCTCGGCGAGGTCTACATGCCGAAATTTTCTTTATTGGAGCCGATATTCAGCTTAATAGACTCATCAACAGTCCAGCTGGGCAAGCCGCACTGCTTGACGCACGTTCTGAATGCAAGTGAAATTTCAATCCCCCCAGTGCTTCCCATTTTGGCGAATTATGGGAAGCGGCTGTTCGTTCAGCTAAACGACTTCTGGTGCGGGTGATGGGTCTATATATTCTTACATATGAAGAACTTACAATCGTCCTGTCGTGAATTGAGGCTGTACTTAACTCGCGAACAATCACCCCGTTATCCTCGGACCCACACGATTTTGAGGCATTGACGCCAGGTCACTTTCTGATTGGACAATCCTTGTTGGCAGTGCCACCCAAAATACTTCTTGATTCGAAATTAAATGCGATTGATCGATGGAAATTATTAGGTCAGTGTCACCAGGCGTTCTGGCGAAGATGGTTCACTGAATACCTGACAACGTTAAAAGCCCGATCTAAGTGGGTATCCACAGTGCCGGCGATCGGTATTAATGATATGGTCATTGTGATAGATAACCAAAGCTCCCCGTTATATTAGCGCTTAGGTCGTGTCATCGCCATTATGCCAGGTGATGATGGTGTGGTGCGTGTTGTTCACGTCTTAACGCAATATGGGGAACTCATCCGGCCGGTAGCCAAATTAATACACTTACCATTTCATAGATATTTAATAATATAATATTTTAGAATTATTTTAGAATTATTATAGAATTATTATAGAATTATATTTCTAATTTAATTAGAAATTATAGTGTTCACTTTATGTCATTTTCCGTATACGTCTAACGTTATTTGTAGAATCGGAAAGCAGAGTCACCCGTCCTCGTACACATTGTATTTTCCGTTTATTGGCGGTTACACGCTAAAACCATAAATTTTGAAGACATTATAAATGATTTCGCTTCAAAAATAGCATATAAGTAACATTTTAAACAAATTATTATTTTATTACTTTATGTATATACTGTATTATTTTATTAAGTATATCAATTTTGTTTTTGACGATTAAAAATATAATAATTATATAGTTCTATAATGTAGCATGAACTAATTTTTCATAATTGTCTGAATATAAACATTTGTGTAACATATCCATATGTATACTTGTTTATTATATAATCTTAATGAATAATTAAAAATACCTTTCTATTATAGAAATAGATTAAAATTTATAAATAGTTGTAACTGGCCATATAAAAATATGTTGGTGAAATTAAAATAACTAGCAAACAAAAAAAGGTTATCAATTTAAATATTTGTTGGTAATTTAAGGGAGCCAAAATTATGTGATGCGCTGGGTCAGAGCCGGATTAAGGGGGGGGCTAAGAGGGCTATAGCCCGGGGCCCCCTAAAAAATAAGGGCCCCAAAAAAATTTTGGGACCGTCATTTTTTTTTAAATTTTGGTATAATTTTTCGTGATATTTCAAAATATCGAATATTATTCAGAGAATAGTTATTCTACGATTAAACTTATACCACACATTATTCGGAGTATAAAATATAAAAGCATTATAATTAAACCCCGATTAACGAGCAGTATTTCGTATATTTAAAATGTTTTGAAATACATGATGGCAACGGTGGTGATGCGTATACGAACAACTTCCCCGAACGAATTGTACAAATTTCGTGGGTTTTCCGGCGAATAAAACTTAATTCAAACATATTCGGCTAGATAAAATTCATCTCAGCATAACACCGTTCCTGGAATAAGTTGTTATTGTGGAGCCCACTTTTCGAACTTTTACTTAGAATTTCACTATCTGACGAATACATGCATTATAAAACTGGTCATTAGTAAATAAACCAGAAATCACGATAATTTACTAATTGTATACTACCATTATATTATCATCATTATGAATGCGTTTATTTTTTCGTTTTCTTTTGTACTTTTGTAGCGTATTCTTTTATATTAACTATGTACCTACTCAGTTTTTCGTGCAAGCTCGTTCGATTCACGTAACGTTACTCCGCGCACTGTGATATAATCTTATTTTAAAATATCAGTAAATTATTTAATAATTATAAAATATTTTAATCAAAACTAATGTCTTCGAGAAAGTATTCATCTGGTGCAGAAAAACGAAAATTAAAACAACAAAAAGAAGATGAAGCGAAAAATCATCCAACAATTTTCAAATTTTTTAAACCAGAAGGAGACCCAAAATTTAAAGAAACAATTCATTCTTCTTCTAATAATAATAAAAACCCTGAACCTAAAATTAAGGTAAATAATTCAAATCAAAATCTATTAAATAATTGGGAATCGGAATTAACATTTATTGAAAAAAATATTATTTCAATAAGTAATATATCATCACCACCAATTAAAATTGAAATATCTAAAAATCCTGGTTTTTGGCCTGAAATAATTGATACAAATTTTAAATTAGAATGCATAAAATTAGGATCAGTATATTTTCAAAACAGAAATAAAGAATATCAAGCTTCCAAACGTTTATGTATCACTCAAAACCGTTTATTGTCCGACAAATTATTCGATCGTAAAATGTGTAATGGTGATATAATAAATAGACATTGGTTAATATATTCAGAATCAATTGGAAATGTTTTCTGTTTTCCATGCAAATTATTTCCATTTGATAGTAAATTGAAATCTTCATTTTCAACGTTAGGTTTTTGTGATTAGAAACATGCTGAGGAATGTGTTTCTAGTCATGAGAATAGTAGAAATGTCAAATAATACGCAATGTAAGCTCGTCGGCAGCGGCAGGTAAAATGATCTTTTATTACCTTTTTAACTTTAAATTAAAAATTTATATCTACAAGAATACATAATATTATACGTAAATACGCCAACCTGAATGTTGACGATTGAAGGTTATGTGCCGACGGTAAAAACCACGATTAATGTCAAACCGGAAAACACAATCTGTTGAAAAACGTCAAGCACTAGATATTTACGACAGTACAATAAGATATTTAAAGCGCATGATGCATAAAAAGAACACAGAGTAAAATCGCGAAATTACAATATTACAATAAATGATAAAAACAAAACAAAATATACATGAAAGGCTGAACGTTTTTCGAACTGCTGTGTATATATCGACGACGACTCGACAACTAACGAAAATGCGCGAGAATATTTCACCGACGTCGCTGCCGACGAGCTTACATCGCGTATTATTGATGCAAGATAACGTGTCAGAATGAGGGAGAGGGGGTAGATTCGCATTGCTACAATCGATGAATTAATCGATAAAAGGATAATAGCAGTGCGATCGACCGTTGTCGCAAAACCGTACTGTAAACCTTCAAAAAAATTGAGTATTATGTACACCCTATTCCATACTCTTCCATCTGTTTTCATCCTTCCCCAATAGATAAAATGTAAAAAAAAAATATATAATCCTATGTACTCAGGTCCATTACGCAAATCACGGACATAGGTTGGCGACCCACCATACACCCGGTCCGTCACACGACACTCGTCAACCACATGTTGACCGACATGTCGCAAATTTCTGCTGTCAAACATCCCACCAACGTCCAAATACTGACAATTAAATAAAAAAGTTTTAATGATAAATCGTTCATAGACAAACACCACTTTATGTATAATAACACTTATATTAGCATAGCATATAATGAATTTTCGTTTAACAAACAAGCATGATACTGTTGATATTATTATATTTTTTATTCATGGGACGTAGTCATATGCGACTCTCGGAAAAATGTAAGAAATTCTAATCGACCACCTAGTCACAATGTGAAATAGTGCATAAGGTTACCATTTTTTTTTTTTTATTTGATTAGCTTATTACCAGATACCAAAAATCATGCACGTTTTATAAAATTAAATAAATAATGTTTAATTATGAAACGTCTTTGTTATCTGACAATAGATGTGCTTAATATACAATTGAAATTTGCTTCATTTGAAACATTAATTGTTTTTTATGTATTTTCAATGAACAAATTATATTAAGAAAATAAATATTTGATATTTATAGTTTTAAACATTATACAGGACCTGATTAAATTATTCAAAGATAGAAAATTATTTTGGTGTTTCCATTTCAGAGATGAAAGCCGAATCAAATTTAAAAAATTATATAAAATCCATATTTCAATTAAATATCAATGTTAAATTTGTATTCTTAATTATTTGTATCGTAATAGTCACTATTACGTTATAAAATATATTATAATTTAAGTACAAGTAGAATTATTAAATGCTGAATTAAGCATATTACATTTCATTAAGCTGTTTTGTTTCATAAATTAGTTTTTAAAAATTGAATTAGAATGCATTTGGTTAAGTTTAACATTAGAAACCAAAACATTGTTCCATAAATATACATGGAAACTTCAAATAATTTTGAAAATAAACTAAAATTAATCCGTTGTACACGTATATAAAAATATATAAGAATCTAATAATGCCTTTTAATGATTGGGAAAAAACTAAAACAAAACAAAAACAACATAATTAACTGAAAAATACTAAAGTTGTTTCAAAATAAATGTTAGTGTAATATATGAACATAGAAGAGCTAAATGTTACAAATCTGAATTTATTGTAGCGATGTATAAAAAATTCAAATATGTCGGCATAATGTTCTCATCCATTGTATTGGCTTCTTAAAAATACGTAGTGAGATATAAAAATTTCAAAAAATTTTTTTTAAAGAATAAACCAAATTTTTTCAGAATAACCCTACATATTTACTTGATAACACATTAATTGTTTAGTATATTTTTTTATTTTGAATTTATCTTTTTTATTTATAGTTGAGGTAAAATAATGTTTAAATACAATCAAAGAGATTCAAATTTTCGAAGATAATATGAATTTAAATGATATATAAAAGATAATGTTTTAATCTTTATTACAAAATCGATATTTTTATCATTAACAAACAAAAATTAAGATTTTAAAATTTTAAAAAGTTGAAAAAAATGTTCTATCACTGAGAAATACCGAGGTACTTATTTTGATATTTAATGTTTACGATGTAGTCCATAAGCCGTACTTGCAATATTTTTAAAATGCAGAATGACAACTACCACATAGTGAAAGGCGTGTAATCTTATATATGTTATTGAACAACAAAATAGTTAAACACCACTTACAGTTATACGTTTTTCATAATATTATATTTGCAGATTATATATTTCTTAATACATAATATTACTTTGTGTATCATTTGTGTATCATGTAGTTTGATTACGAATTTAAGTACACGCGATGTATTTTTATTATTCTCTTTGAAAATATTTTTCATTAAATAGTCCTTAATAATAAACGAACACTGCATACATTCAGCCCGATACTATTTAATTAACAAATATCAATGAAAATAAATTTAAACTCTTGTGGATTGGTATACACAAAAACGTTTTTGAACAAAACCTGTATAATTTAGTCGTTATTTATATAAATTTAAATTAATTCATGAAAACTGCGAAAGATTGACGAAGAAATTTTATTTGTGTGTATATATTGTAAACGAAAATCGCGCCACGCGTGGAGCAGACGTTGAGTACCGCTAAAACGTCTTATGGTAGTGGGCTTGGATACAGCGACTGGGTCGTATTAGATTATTCCTTTTTTTTTTTTTTTGAAGGGAGGATGGTGGCTGTGAAAATAAGTAAAAGAGTCGTTAAGTTATTTTTTATTTCTGACCCGAAACTAGACAATAAAAATTGATAAAACCTTCCAAATTGTATACTATTAAAACACAATATTAAAAAAATGTATGTAAATAAGTATATAATACTATAGGTATAATTATTTGAATAAATCTTCCTGAAATTTGGGGAGAACCACTTTAGCACCCTCCACAAGTATTTTCGTCACTTGGACGTTACACGTAATATTATTACTTTTAAACTGTTGTTAATTGCCGTAACGTGGACGGAAGGTCAAGTACAACATATACGATATTACATATAAGGTGAGAGTTTCATCGAAACGAAACGGGTGGAAACGCGTACAACCTTTATGAGTAGTTGATATACATCATGAATGTTTAATTCCATTGAAATACATCGAATAATTACATGTTATGTTTTTCGTTGATCGGGTTTAACGCACTGCCGAACAGACGTATTTACTGAAATATAAAAATGAGACAGTACCCAAAACTTAGGTGACAACAAGATGCCACGTGTTGGCACAGATGCTAAGTACGTATTTTACCAATGGACGATTGTCTCGTGCCGCTCCGAAAGGATGTGTCATTATAATGTACACAATGGCGTATAATCTATAGGTGTTTATTTTCAATTATTTAAACAAGTGTGGATCCGTGTAAATGAAACGTATTATTTTTATCCGAAATCAACAACACGCGCATACGCGCAACTTGTCACCACCAAAAGAAAATATTATTACTATATATTTTACACCCAGTACACTTATATTTGTGTAATATTTGTGCAGTTCAGTATTGGTTCCCGGACGGTTCGTACGACATCGGATGAATAGCCACTGAGCTTTTTCCCTATATTATATTTACGTGTAATATAAAATATTAATTTATATATAGGTATGGTTAACCAAAACAAAAGCCTCAACAATTGCTGCAATAAAATATCGTATATACTCTAATCGGAGGATGAATGCTGGGTTTATGATGAATTGTTGTTGCACCCACCCGTTCATCTTCTAGTTTTCGATACATGCATATGAAAAATTATCGATAAATATGAGTAAAACGTCAACCAGAGGAAATGATTGCCACACGCCCGTTATAGAAGTAAGTGCATTTTTTTATTAAACATTATTATTATTATTTTCTCTAATTTAAATAATGTGAAAATACAATCGTATTACGCTCAAATCGTTATTGATTACTTACTGTAGGTTTTTACGGACGAAGCTCGACGACTCGGTTATTCACAAAGTAAAACAGAAGTATTATTACAAAAGTACTTCTTGTTTCGCCAAATCTATGTTAGACGGCTCAGACCGAATTGCTTAGTGTGCTCTTCGTGGGCAAAGTGTACTGCTAAAGACGAGCACGGCGTATTGCCGAGTGTAAATATTGTTACACGCATAAGTAGTTATAATTATTTATTCATAAATATTAATATTTGACAAGGATAATTTAAATTATAGTATAATCACAGAGGGGAAATGTATACAATTTTTTGGCGTTGGTGTAATATTATCGATGTTTAAAATACCGCTTTTGTTGAACGTTTTAAAATGTTTTTGATAATTGCCTTTTTGTTAAACGTTTTTAAAAACACAACTGTGTATTCTCTTCTAAAAATTCCTAAAGTAATTTTAGATTTCATTTTCGTAACATAATTTAATCACATAACTGATTAATTATGATAATAATAAGGAACATTATTCCTTTCGTCAGAATTTTTTGCTTATCGATTATTTAAATTATAATATTTCAATTTGTTACATATACAAAGTTAGGTTAGACGTCTATGACTTTTTTATGAATAAATTGAAAATTTCATAAATTTTTAGGAACAGTCATAATATATTTATGACACGTATATACCGGATAAATTATAACAAAATATAAAATAATATGTTATTATACTATTCATATTATATGAGTTTAGTAAAACGTTAAAAACAAAAAATAAATAGTACACAAATGGCGTCAGTACGTTTTTCCATTTGATTTGTACAAGAGTAGTCACAAAAAAAAAAAATTAAGTTTTCTTTTCCATTGTATTCAAGCAAATGTTCAAAATGTTTAGAATTTATAACAAGTGTAATATTTACATTGAAGAAAAATAATACGTTGTTCTACGTAATATAAATATTCTCCAAATTGGTAAATTTAGGAAATATAAAATATTATACTATTTCACGCGTGCGATAAAAATGACAAACTTGAATGACATTAAAAATTGTAAAAGAATTATTTTACTTGAATTCCATACATCTCATTCAGGACATGTGTGATGCACAGATCGCATAAAAAAGAATCCGCGGTACAAAAACAAAAATTTAATTTGAAAAATTTTAAATGAAATGTTCAACACAAATTTATTCTCAAACGTCACATATATAAATTCGTATTCATCATCATTTTAGACTCTTGGTATGGTTTCTCCTCATTACAATTTTTTCGTCATTTCTTAATAATAACATTAAAAATGTTGAAATATTGTATTTAAAATAAAATTGGGCGATATTATACTTTGAATATAGAACATGAATTTATACATTACAGTTTACGTGTATTTTTAGTTATTTATTTGACACACATGATATTCGTTCTTAAAATACATATAATATTAAATGAATTCATAAGTCCACATCAAATACAAATAAAATTAATTACCAACCGTACCGTTGCATATTCACGATAAAGACTGTCATAACTGTGCTTCCAGATCGGCTGTAACCGATCGGCGTACATTAATTATTGTAATAATTTAAATAGCATATAAATGTATTGGCCTTATTCTAAAAATACTCTCTTCTTCTCTTGTCATCGTAGTGGACACTAGATCCACATCACGTGTAATTTTTGTATTTTTATATTTTTCTTTAAATGTCATGTCTCCCATGGAGTAACTTTCCATCACGAGAACGTGGTGATACTCGCCGACGGATGTGAACACCAAAGGATGATGGTGAATAATTGTACCTAATATGAGGCCGGAACATGATATACATTTGTTTTCATTTTCTCCTCGGGATTTGTTTTTGCTTGTTTTTTTTTCTTTGGTTGTATTTCCTATACAAATAAATATATATATATTAAAAAAAAAAATTATATAGAAAAAATATGTTTAATAATAATGTTTAAATTTTTGCGTTGTACGTATCAGGTATTAATACAGGTGGATATTAATAATATACCTCCTCGCTGCACTCTTCATGAATATTTCGGTTTATAGACTACCAACACTGTAAAAATAATATTGTTCATATATAACCGGTCGCCGAATTTCGTATTGTAAAGCTTTATATGATAAAGTCGAAGTAAATGACAAGAGAAAGATTTTATTGTTGACTTAGCCACGAAGACCTCTTGATTAAAATATGAACGAAAAGCTACAAAAAGGGAAAAATAATATTACTGAAATACACATATCACGGAATTCAATGCTCCATAAAACCCCTAAAACAACTCCATAAATATTCATCAGTAATAAGTACAATGTCTAATATCAATTGCGAATATAGTCATATATTTCTTATAATGTCTCATGTAAAAAAAAGATACATATAAACGTATGTTTATATATTTTAGTATACATGCAATCATAGGACAATACATTATGCGATAACGAATTTTATATAATGTTTTATGTGTTTAAACTAGTACGAAAACTTAAATTAGTAAAGAACTCAACAGAAGTTGCGTCAAATTCTGATTTTCAATATTTCTATCGCCAAATCACAATCGAACGAATAAGTTGTTGTAAATTTTGGTGAATTCTTTATGTAGTTTCCTAAATATTATGATAATAATATAAAAAATTAAATATATGATAAATATATGATTATGCATAATGTTTTTTCGAAACCCACATTCTAAATTTGTAATTTCTTTTCTAATCGTTTTAATTTAAATTACTGTTGTTGGATTTCATTTAACTATTGGATATTCTGAAGACATACCTAAGTGCAATTAAATATGATTTCCTAAAATGATTATTAATTCGTACACATACAATGTTAAACTGATAATAAGGTAATCAAATCATGTAACAAATATCTGATGAATGCACAAACATCAGGATAACGTTAATACTATAGTTTAAAAATTTCTTTCTCGGTGAATTATTCATTAAAAGAGTAAGTATGACAAATATTATTTTTTTTTCCAATTGTTTTTTTTTAAATATGGAAATCTATACGAAATTCTGGTATTATTAATATTGTAGACAACTACAACCTAAGATGAGTAAATTTTTTATAAATAAAGAGTCAATGTTTCGTACACTATATAATACAAGAAATTTGTATTTACGTGATATAGCCGCTTTAATACAGAAAATTAATTCTAATGGACTCATGATCTGGACGAAAAACATATGTGAAATAATGAACACTTCTTAAATTACTGAGTTTAAGAAATAAATTTTTTTAACATTTATTTAAATTTAAAAGATGCGGTTGGAATTAATTTGTGATATTTTAGAATAACATAAATAATATCATATTTATCCTATTTATTTGGAACACAACATGTTTTGTACATTTTTGGTCAAATTAGCTTTTGTATACAATGATAATTATGTTATTTTAATGACATAAACACTTAACAACATTTTAGGTAAAAGCATTGCAATTGTTTCAAATTCAAAAAAATATATAACATTGTTAATAAGTCTACATCGTGTCGGTCAGAGCACACTTTTCATGTTTAAAATTTTTAAACAAGTTTAATTATTACAATAATTGGAAATTTGTCTATTTTCAATACAGGTAATTTATAAAATAAATGAATATTATACGAAAAATGTTTATGTTGCCGGGAATATGTGTAATATAGTTATTGTATATTATGCCTTGTTATTTTATAAGATGCCGGTTGATTTTAGGCAAATTATTTAAAAATTTAATTTTAGCATAAAATGCCTGGGCAATATATATATTTCCCAGACATTTATTTAGAGTACATACACAAATTTAGGAAATAGTATTAAAACAGTTATTACCTTGTTATTGTCTTGCAATGTTAATACGTCACATCTAAAATAAATTTTTTAAATAAATTAATTTTGTTTTTATTTTGGTGAATAGACTTAATATTTTTGACATTCATTAAAAAATTCTAAGACATTGAAAATTATTGAAAATAAATAATACAGCTGTTTTCGATTTGGGAAGTATCATACTATACGGTATCAAAATTAATCGTGAATATTAAAAAATTCCAAAAATTCATACGAATGCATTCTTAAACTCTTATAGATAAAACTATAATTATATACGCTCGTTAAAAAGATAAAGATTTTGGTGAAAAAAGTTTTATTTCCTGAAACTCGAATATCATATTTATATCAATTTTATTTATACACTAATGTATTCTGCTGTCCACGTAAATTTAATAAGTTTAAGTGTTAAAAATAATATTTAAAAATAAACGTTTTTCCATCAGCTGTTGATTTTATTTAGATCAGTACAATTATAAAAATAATTAACACTTATTCACTGACCTTTTTTGCCATCAAAAAACAAGAGGATTTTTTTTCGTTTTCGAACGTCTCAGCATTAAAACTTCTATCAATTCGTCGTATCGTCTTTCGGATAATAAAATATTATTTTTAACAATATTTGCCCTAATTCTGTATGAAACCGTTTTCTTATAAAATATATTATTTAATAATTAAATAACATTATCAATTGAGCTTCTTTACATTTATACGTTAATAACTGTACTGAAATTAATTTGAATACAAGTCCAAATATTAAAAAATGTATCGATAAATGAATCGTATCACAGCAATTACAGTAATAATTATTATACAGATATTTCCAATTTATTAATAATATAATAATACCTAACTTTGATTGGGCATTATATATAATACCTAGGGAATATGTATATTATATATATCGCCTTGTCATTTCAGTCATTATATAAAATACCTTGGCATTATATACAATTACTGAATTACACATATTGCCGGTAACATTTACATAGTTACGTAAAATATAATGAAATATATTTAGTGTTATAATACGTATTTATTATCACTTATCTATCGAATAAATTTTACTATGGAAAATGTGTTTTTATTCCTTTATTTTTTATGAAATTAAGTTATATTACTAATTAAAAATTTTCAATATTTACATTTTTAAAAAAAGGTAATTTTTGTTTCAACCATTTGATTTATACAATCGATCCTAAGTTTATTACGAATGTTTATAGGTAGGAAGTTGAAAGATACCATAGACAAAGTTTTGCTTTAATCCTAATGTACAAAGGGACTGGAGATATATATGTTTTATTGCGTATATGTTCATTAATAAAAAATACATATATGGTCTACAAGCTGCCTGAAGCTTGCCAAAGCCAAGCAGCTGAAATACGTGATGCTTTGAATGGTCAAAAAATATAGTATAACATACAGTTTTACCAAATGAATAATTGAAATTTATCATTAATAATGACCTAACTGTTCAATACAGTTGTAATGATATGCATACATATCAGCATTGTATTCACAGCTAACAAAAATGTTATATATATTGTAATATTGATTTCTTTATGGAAAATACCATATATAGCTATGTGATATTTTCTTTAACTAAAACATACTAACGCTTGATCTTCTCGGAACACAGATTGTATTTTCAAATAATAATAACAAAAAAATATAACACATATGTCTGAACCTAAACAAATAACCGAAACGGACGAGAGATGCTGATCATCGGAATCGAAATTAGAAATCAATCTTAAACATATAAATTCCACACGAACTTAAAAATCGAAACTACGACGCAAAGGAGTTAAAATTAAAGGGTCTGTCCGATCAGAGTATAGTCTGTATAATTAGAATTATAAAAGTAATTACTTTTAGGAACGTATTTTAAGCATACAAAAAATAGAGGAAACCCACATACGGTTGTAATAAATAAAAACATACATACATGAAAACATACCCAAAATGAAAGGTCGTAACGCTGACTATACGCATATAGAGACGAAAAAACATATATTGCCACTATCAATCGAATGGACTGTTACGTAGATAGCATATTAAAAATATTATAATATTCAAAATGTACACCCTAGACTACCCGATGATCTCGTCTCCTCGTCAGTGTGTGCGCACACTCCAGCTACGAACCAGTACTCCAGACTAATTCTGTGTTCCGCGAGACATAGTTAGTTTTGCGTGTAAATTTGATTTGAGTATTGGTTTATTTAATTTTATCGGTGAATTCGCTTTGTGTGAAGTCACCGATCCAACCTTTTGCTTTCTTTTTTTTTAGTTGTTTAAATCTCTTTATGCAATAGTTCGTCTCCGTGGATACCAGTTAGACTTCGAAAACGAGCACTAGGTAAGAAATTTTAATATTTGACAATTTATTTCAGTGTTATGTCTTACATTTTTATTTTATTCTTAATATGATTTTTTTTTATATTATTACATAAGATAAACCTAAACGAATTCTCGAATTCGCACTCCGTGATTGTTTTATTCCTTTTATTTTCCTTTTTTTAACTATATAATTAAATTGTTTTGTATTATAACACAATATAATAAAACAATGTATTAAATCATAAGCTTATTCTGATATCTTTCTATCTGATTAAATATTTTTAGGTATATTCAAAAATCGTCTACATTTTCTAAACATGTACGCTTTCATCATACGTCACATTATTTTGCACAAATAAATAGTAAATATTTTTAAATTTATTTTAATGAACTGTTTGACAATAAAGAATACAATATTTAAATACTAAAAGAATTAATGCAAAACAACGTAAGAAATGTGTGACATTTTTATAAAAAGTATATATATGGTATAAAATGATATTTACCTACTTTATGTACGTTAGAATAATGGATAGCATTTTATAAAATAAAAATGTAATAATAAATGTTATATTCAACTTACGTGATGACGTATAAAACTGTTCAATAAAAACACAACTCGTGAACTATAGAGTAATTTCAGTACATTAGACATCTGAATCAACAAATTGTGGGTGTTGCTTCTTGTAACTTATAAATTTTGCCATTTGGCCTATTTTTGAAATTTAAAACGGCTAGAAAATTGTCATTTCTCACAGTTTTCCAACAATTATAGTAGTTGAATTAATACATAAAATACTGCAGAAAAAAAATATAAAAATCAATATGATTTCAGCTAATCACAAATGTTTATTTTTCATTTTATTGATTGTTGGTATATTCAGAGGCTATAAGTGTGGTACGTACACATCACTTATAATATATTATAATAAAAGTTTAAATATTATAAATTTAAAAATTCTATTGTAATATTATATCACTGAATACTATGGTACTAATATTACTTTTATATAATTTAATTTAAGCTGGTAGTGATACAGAAGCTGGTAGTGATACAGAAGATGGTAATATTTTACAGTTGTTTATGTAGTATTGTAAATTAAGAAAGATAAATTAATGAGTATTTAAATTAATAAAATATTAGTGTCAAATGGTTTTTTTTGTTAATTAAGTTTTTAAATAATTATTCAACAAATATCAATAAAAATGGAATACCGATAATCATACACTGATAAATATCAAAAAAATTCTTTAAATTTTATGAAACTACTTTTGATTATATTAAATATACCTTTTTTATAATACAAAAAGAAGACTGCTCTCAACCTAAAAGATGATGAAGAAAATGTTGAATTAAATCAGCTACAAGTTTCGATTGCAGAAAAATTCATGGACACGACAGATGACCTAAAAACAGACGATATAAGGAAATGGATTGATGGTGAGGAAGAAGAAATCAACCAGTTCTTGACAGATGATGAAATAATCGAGGAAGTGACGGTCGAAAAAAAGGATGATGATGGGAATTATGATGGTAAAAGAGGAAAAGTAGCTGTTCAAAGTTAGCTTTACTTCGTCCATTACATGGGCAGAAGAGAACGGAATAGATGCATGTGATATTTTGGTGCTTAGACGACTACAAGAAAAAGTATTAAAAGTATCATTTCAAACGAAAAAACAAATAAAAATTAATAATTTTTTTAAACCTGTCTAATTAAAATATTAATTAAATATAACCATGTACGTGTTATTTATATTCTATAATAATTACAAGAAATAAATAATAAATAATAATATATATATAATTATAATAATAATAATTAATAATAAATAATAATAATACATAATGTAATTCATTTTTTTTATATGTATCAGTAAAAATGTAAAATTCAATAAGTAAAAATAGGTTTTTATGTGAACCCCTGTTAATCCGCCGTTTTCGTTAATCCGGCAGTAGCGTGGTCTGATATGTGTCGGATTACTGAGATTGTACTTTATTGTGAATTATGAAAGATATATTAATAAATATTTAAATTAATAAAATATTGGTGTCAAATGAGTTTTTTTGTTAATTATGGATTTAAAATAGGAATTTAACAAATATCAATAAAAACGGAATGCCGATAATCATATACTTATAATTATCAAAAAAATCTTCATATTTCCTAATGCGTCTATATCATTTAATATTTACATCGATTTAGATTGGATTTTAGGTAATTTATTTTCAATTGCTATTATTTTTATATTCAGATTAACAAACCTAATTTGTGGCATATATAAATTAATAATATATTGGTGTTAAAAGTGTTTTCTCGTTAATAATAAGTTTGAGAAACATTTCAATAAATAAATCAATAATAGCACAAATGCTGCAATATATAGAATGATAAATATTAAAAAATCTTCACATTTCATAATGCTTCCTTGTCATTTTATTTTTAAGTGCATGATAATGAAATCAATGATAACTTTTGTCAGTTGTTTATGTAGTGTTGTAGTTAAAAAAATGTACCGTAAAGAGTATTTATTTTAGTTAAATATTTGTATAGTAAATATTTTAATATAATTTGATTGATTTAATTATAGTCTAATAATCATATAATTCGCTTTCAATGTTTTATATATAAGTAAATCGTAAAGCTGATAAACTGTCAAAGATAAATAATGATTTAAAATTCTATTGTCATATTACATCTAAGAATACAATAATCATAATACTATTTTTAAATAATTGTATTTTAAGTGGATAATGTAATTGAAAAAGGTAACTTTTAACAATTGTTTATGTATTGTTGTAGATTAATAAACGTTTCTTAAATAATATATAAATTTAGAAAATATTAGTGATAAAAGTAGTAAATTGTTAACTATAATTAGAAAATAAAATTCCAATACATATAAGTAAATACGTAAAGCCGAAAAATATAGATTATATATATATATATAAATATAGAATTATAAATATAAAATATCATCATACATTAGAATTTTTCAATGTCATTTGATTTTTACGTATATTTAGAGAAGTTTCGATGTACTTAATTTTTGATTGTGATTACCGATTTGTAAATTAAAAAATATTTATTAAAAAATATTTTAATTAGTTAAAAATTGGTCATAAAAGTGATTTATAGTTAATTATAGTTCAAATAATTACACAAAAAAAATCAGTAAAGGCGTAAAGCCAAAACATACATTGATAAATACCAATGAAAGTTTCTTATTTGATAAAGCTACTGTATATTATATTAAATATCCTTTTTTTTTAATACTATATTATTTAATTTTTCAGACCATACTGAAACAAGTAATGCTCTTTTAATTGTTTTTATCTATTTGTAGATTAGCAATCATTTTTAGAAAAATATTTAAATTAATAATTTAATTGTATCATAAATGTTTGTCGTGTATATTGTGGATTTCATTTAAAGTCCAATAAATTGCAACAAAAATGTTATGCTGTCAATTATAGACATAATGATCAAAATAACAAAGACATCATCACATTTTATAATGCATCTATATCAGTTGATTTCTCAAGCAAATCAAAATCAAATATTTCATATTCAATGTTTTATATCTTGTAGTAGAGTAACTAAAGCATATTGCAAAATAAATATATTAAAAAAATATTGGTGTTATTGGTTTTTGGTTTTGTGATTTATGTGTTAAAATAAAAGTACACCAGGTATAATTAAAGGCGTAAAGCTAAAAAGCGTAGACTGATTAATACCAAAGAAGTGTGCACATTATATAATGCTTCCATGTCATTTTAATTTTACGTATATTTAGAGAAGTTTCAAGGTAATTCATTTTTAATTGTAATTACTGATTTGTAAATAAACAAACGATTATTGAAAAATATTTAAATGAATGTAATATTAATGTTTTTAATGTTATTATCTGATAACCATTGATTAAGTAATAGTCCATTAATTATGTAATTCGTTTTAAATGTTTTGTATATGAGTAAAGGCGTAAAGCCGATAAACTATTAATGATATATATTGATTTACAAATCCTAATATAACATTATATTTAATAATGCAATGGTACTAATACTATTATTGTATAATTGTATTTTATGTGAATAAAGAAAAAGTAGAAAGTAACCTTGAACAATTATTTATGTATTGTTGTAGATTAATAAAGATTTATTAATAATTATATACATTTACAAAATATTTTTGATAAATGTGATATATGGTTAACTATGATTTTAAATAAAAATTCAATATATATCGGTAAATTCGTAAAGCCGAAATACATCGACAGATAAATCATCACATTTTTTAGTGAATCTATATTCTTTGATATTTTTGGCGATAATACCGATTATCCAGAACCATGTATTTCATTTTCAATGTTTTTTATATCTGTTAAATCATAAAACCTAAATACAAATATAGATTATTGACAATAAAATCATCACATTTTATAATGTTTCTATATCATTTAATTGGTACTTACATTTAGAGATGTGTAAAGGTAACTCATTATTCATTGATTATGCCTATTTGTATATTCGTAAATATTCATTGAAAAATATTTAAATTATTAAATATTTGTAATATGAATGTATTCAATAAGATTTAAATATAAGTTCGATAGTTATCATTAATGTCGTAATGTTGTAGAACATAAGCTGAATATTACCAAATCAAACTTTAATTCGTAAAAAATCAAATTAACATAAATAAAGCTTAAATATGTTAAAGCATACATATATATATAAGTTGATAAATGTAAAAGAAAACTTCAAAATTTACAATGCTTCTATATCATTTAATTTTTATCTATATATAGACAAAAATAGATGTACCTAATTTTTCATTGTAATTACCGATTTGTAAATTATCAAATGCTTATAGAAATATATTTAAATTAGTTAAATGTTGGTGATAAAAGTGAATACTGGTTAACTATGATTTCAAATAAAAATTCAATAAATATCAGTAACTATGTAAAGCTGAAAAACAAACGTTGATTAATACCAAAGGAAGCTTCACATTTTATTAAGATACTTTTTATTTATTTAAATATACTCTTTTTGATATTACTATATTATTTAAATTTTCAGAATATATAAAACCAAGTAATTCTCTTTAAATTGTTTTAGTCTATTTGTAGATTAGCAAACATTTTACGAAAAATATTTAAATTAATAATTAAATTGTATCATAAATATTTGTCATGTATATTGATGTATATGGATTTCATTAAAAGTCCAATAAATTGCATTAATAATGTTATGCTGTCAATCATAGAAATAATGATCATAATAACAAAGACGTCATCACATTTTATAATGTTTCTATATCATTTGATTTCTCAAGCAAATTCAAAATCAAATATTTCATATTTAATGTTTTATGTCTTGTTCTAGAGTAACTAAAGCATAATGCAAAATATATATATTAATATAAGATTGGTATTATTAGTTTTTTTGTTATGTTAATATTGTATTTAAATAATAGTCCAGAAGTATATTTAAAGGATTAAATCTGAAAAGCGTAGACTGATTAATACCAAAGAAATCAGCACATTTTATAATACTTCTATGTCATATTATTTTTACGTATATTTAGAGAAGTTTCAAGGTCATTCATTTTTAATTGTAATTATTGATTTGTAAATTAACAAACGATTATTGAAAAATATTTAAATGGATGTAATATTGATGTTATAAATGTTATTACCTGATAACCATTGATTAAGTAATAGTCCATTAACTATGTAATTCGTTTTCAGTGTTTTATACATGAGTAAAGGCGTAAAGCCGATAAACTATTAATGATAAATAATGATTTACAAATTCTAATGTAATATTATATTTAAGAATGCAATGGTACTAATATTATTCTTGTTTAATTGTATTTTAAGTGAATAATGAAAATGAAGAAAGTAACTTTTAACAATTACTTATGTATTGTTGTTCACGCAAATCATGTAATCGAATGTCCGCACGTTCGCGCCGAACGAAATGGCAAATTGTCCGTTTGGCCGCGTTGCAGGCCTAGAAACTTCGCGAACTTTCCTCCCTCCCGCCGGCTTGTCATCTCTAACACCCGACGTCTTTTCCGGTGTTGAGACGCCGTCGTGTTGTTGAGCTGCCGATGGTGTGGCTTGACATTGCAATGTCTGTGTGTGTTTTACGCCGTTGCTGTGGCAACGAGCTACGTTTCGTTGCGAACCGTCTTTGAACTCCGTCTTCGGCTGTCATTTGGCACATAAACACAATACCACATCATTCGTCTACGTCGCCGAGAAGCTTGCAGACACGAATCAAAAAGCAGAGTCACCCGTCCTCGTACACATGTATTTTCGTCTATTGGCGGTCACAATTGTTTTAGATTAATAAACGTTTTTTTAATAATATATAAATGTATAAAAAAATTGGTAATAAAAGTGTTTAATAGTTAGCTATAATTTCAAATAAAATACCAATATAAATCAGTAAATACGTAAAGCCGAAAAACATAGCTATTTAAATATAAAAGAAATCATCATATATTTTAGTGCTTCTATGTCTTGTGATTTTTACGTATATTTAGAGAAGTTTCGATGTATCTAATTTTTGATTGTAATTACCGATTTGTAAATTAACAAATATTAATTGGAAAATATTTAAATTAGTTAAATATTGGTCATAAAAGTGATTTATAGTTAATTATGATTCAAATAATTATATAACAAATCAGTGGCGTAGCCAGCATTTCTTTAAGGGAGGGGGTCAAAAAATAAATAAATTAAATAAATAACATTCAAATAACAGGGTTTTTAATTTTTCAAATATTTTTAATTATATTTTTATTTCGTCCAGTCCACTATTTATATCCTTCTTCGAGATATGTTTATAAAAGCTAGTAAAATGTATTTTTCAATATCTTCAAAGTCTATATCATCTTTGTTAATATTAGCTAGATCTATGCCATTTAATCTTTCTTTGTTCATAATTGTCTTTAAAAAAGTAAAAAAAAAGCTAATGGGGGAGGGATACGACCCCCGTGCCACCCTTTGAATACACCACTGGTTGCGTAAGATTTTCGGGAGAGGAATTTGGGTCGAGGCCCTTTTTAGATTGAAAACTACTGGTGTAAAGCAGATAGGTACACGTAAGGAAATCACGACTATGCGCTGAAAAGTTTTTAGTGCGCGTAACATTTAATTGTATTAATCATTGTTTTGTACAGTGTAAAAATGCATCCAGGATTTAAAAACAAAAAATATATACTATTTTGATATTGATAACCATAAATCAAAAGAAACGACAAAATTGATCGTGAAAAATCTAATCGACGGTTATCTGTTGCCAATTATTAAAATTATCTTACGCTATTTTTCACTTTAGAAATATTCAAGAGGGGAGGGAGGGTCTGGACCCGAGATCCACCCCTTTGGTTGCGTCACTGTAACAAATATCAGTAAAGACGTAACGCGGGAAACATACATTGATAAATACTAAATAAAAGCTTCACATTTTGTGAAGCTACTGTTTATTATATTAAATATACTTTTTTTATAATACTATATTATTAAATTTTTCAGACCATACTGGAACAAGTAATGCTTTTCAATTGTTTTTATCTGTTTGTAGATTAGCAATCATTTTACGAAAAATATTTAAATTAATAATTTAATTGTATCATAAATGTTTATCATGTATATTATGGATTTCATTAAAAGTCCAATAAATTACAACAATAATGTTATGCTGCCAATCATAGACATAATAACTAAAATAATAAATATATCATCACATATTATAGTGCTTATATATCTTTTGAGTTCTCAGGCAAATCAAAATCAAGTATTTCATATTCAATTTTTTATGTTTTTTATTAGAGTATTTAAATCATATAGCAAAATATATATATTAATAAAATATTGGTGATATTGATTTTTTATTTTCTGATTTATGTATTTAAATAAAATTCCAAAGGTATAACAAAAGGCGTAAAGCTAAAAAGCTTAGACTGATTAATATCGAAGAAGTGTGCACATTATATAATGCTTCTGTCATTTTTTTTTTTTACATATATTTTGAGAAGTTTCGATATACGTAATTTTTAATTGTAGTTACCAATTTGTCAATTAACAAATGTTTATTAGGAAAATATTTCAACTAGTTAAATATTGGTCATAAAAATTATTTATGTTTAACTATGATTTCAAATAATCATACCATTTGATTATTCTTGATTATCGACTATCCAGAACCTTGTAATTCATTTTTTTTTATTTTCATATTAATTAAAGCGTTAAACTGAAAAACACATAGATCAATTTCTATAAAATCTTCACATTTTCTTATTCTTCTATATTATTTAATTTGTTTGTAGATTTAGAAAAGTTTCTAGGTAACTCATTTTTTATTGTATATGCTTATTTGTAGATTAATAGTGTAATAATACAAAAAAATATAATAGTAAATTATTTACTGGTGAGTAATTATTTTGTATGGAATTATTATGGAGAGAATGACTGGGTATAGGTTGGAATGAATGGGATATGTGTATGTAGAGCACGAATTGAATCGCGAGGTGTAAGTTCGAGAATCGTTTAGTTTTATCTAAAGTAATTATTTTTTATAAAAATTACTGTAAAAATAGTAAGGTAAAAATGTTAGGCAATACACTGAATTAAATTGTTAAATATCAAAACTTCTTACCTTATACTCGTACGAAGTCTACTTGGTATCTGTAGAGACGAACAGTCGTGTAATGAAATTAATTTTATATAAAAAAAGGGAAAAGGTTGGATCGGTGACTCCGCTTCCAGAGCGAATTCACCGACGAGAATAAATGAACCAAAACTCAGTCAAATTATTCCGCAAAGACTAAGTTTGTCTCTCGGAACACATACTTGAAGAGGAGTACTGGCTCGTCACATGAGTATGCGCACACTGGCGAGGAGACGTGTTCATGGAAAGGTCTATGGTGTAGTTTTAGTATTTTTTGTGATATTTTTTTCTACGTAAGACTCCGTTGGTGTTCCGACCGATCAACGAGCGGCCAAATTATAATTGAATTTTCTCACCGTTTAATTTTGTAGCAGTTGTTATATTCGGCGTTATAATCGTTTGTCTCTGATTTGTTCTCACGCCTATCCTGTTCTGTTTGTGCCACATGCAACGCTTTGTGTCTATGTGGCAAGTTTATGTTTTTTATAATTCCAATGAACACTGTCTCTCACCCGTGTTATATGTTTATTATTTCGTTTTCATTCGAATAGTCCGTATAAGAGTTATTCGATATTTATTTTATAATTTTATTGTTTTTTTACTCGGAAATTTGCTCAGTATTTCAAAAAGAACAAACTTCAGTATGTTTTTATCTATATAAAAAAGTATAAAATAAATTCATGATGTGTTCCGAGAAGATCAAACATTTGTGTATTTTATTTAAAAAATATCAAATAGCTAATTATAATTATATAATTTAATGAAATAATACAATGAAAAAGTTTGGTTGTAAGAACGATGATATTTGTGCATATCATTACAATAGTAATAAAATTAGTAATAAAATAGTAAAAGTAATAAAACTATAAAAATATTTTTTATTTTATTATTTTTCATTTTAAGTATTGATTTAGTACTTGTCGAATTATATCAGTAAAACCCCTTAACAAACAATTATAAATACTGATTAATTTTTCACTTATCATATATATATATATTTTTATATACGAGGCATGTCCCAAAAAATAGATCTTCATGGTCGTCGCGACTAGGGAAAATAGTTTATGTTGGATATACTGTCATGTAGCGTAGCTCCTCCCCTTTCAAACGAGAGGCGAACCAAGTTGACCGAATGTTTAGTTGTCGTTTTATCGGCATTTGCGATGGAGCCCTCTACATCGTCAGCCGCCACCTCGATTCCTGTATTCAACCAGTGTGAACTCCGCGCTGTTATCCGATTTTTGAACTCGCGGGGTAAAATTCCGATAGTGTTTCATTGTAACTTGTGTGAGACATATGAAAACGGGTATATGTCTGCTAAGAACGTGAGGAAATGGTACCGGGAATTTTCTGAAGGACGCACGGAAGTTCATAATGACAAACCGGGAAAAAGTGGGAGGAGATCTTCAATTCCACAAGACCGAAAGGACCAAATTGAGGATGAGCTGTTTCAAGATCGAAGAGTGACTGTTCGAATATTGGAAGAAAGGTTTGATTTGTCGAAAAGTTCGATTCAGAGAATATTGAATGAATTGGGTTATCACAAACTTTGCGTTCGGTGAGTGCCCAAAATGTTGACTGAAGATCACAAGCGTCAATGAATTGAAACTTCTCGAGAGTTCTTGAATCGTTATGCCGATGAAGGAGAAGCTTTTTTAGACTCCATCGTGACAAGTGACGAAACGTGGGTTTACGATTTCACTCCAGAGTCCAAACAACAATCACTGGAGACATTCTCGTTCTCCAAAAAAAAAGTAGTTCAAAGTGACCCAGTCAGCGCGCAAAGTCATCGCCACTGTATATTGGGACCGGAAAGGAGTGCTTCTCATTGAATTCATGCCTACTGGGACTACCATTAATGCTGCCTCATATTGCGAGACCCTCAAAAAATTTCGTAGGGCCATCCAAAATCGAAGACGAGGACAGCTGACGAAGGGAATCTGTCTCCTTCACGACAACGCCAAGCCACACGTTACCGCGCCACTAAAGAGATTTTGGATTCATTTGGTTGGGACGTAATTTCCCATCCCCCCTATAGCCCTGACCTCACCCCATCAGACTACCACTTATTCATGGATCTGAAGATGCATTTGGGAGGAAAAAGGTTTGATTCGGACGAGTAAGTGAAGAACGCAGTCACTCACTACCTGGGAAAGAAGGTGGCGGCGAGTCACTTCGACGCTGGCATGAAAAAGCTTCCTGCGCGCCTCAAAAAATACATCGAATTGAAAGGCGATTATGTTGAAAAATAAGTGATATCTACTGTATATAGTCATGTAAAAAAATGTTTTATTAAAGCTTTTTTCGATTTTTAACAATTGAGGAGACCTTTTTTTGGAACATGCCTCGTATATATAGGATGTGACACATTTTTCATATGATTAACAAGCAAGTTTTAAATCTTAATTTTAAATCGTATAAACATTTTTAGTTACCTAATGTAACTTAAATTTATTATTTTTGAATAATATTTTTTTTTAATTTTTATCTCTTTCATCTATAAATAATTGATGAGATTTTTCAGACATGTGTTTAATATAAATATAATTTGTTTGTATAAAGTTTTTGTTATTATAATATTTAATATTTTTGAAAATAACTTTTTTTTTTATTATCTTATTAAAAAATTATAACTGAACAATGTAATGTCGTTAATGTGTAAACCAGTATAACTAGTAACAAACATTTATCGAAATCTAAGTATATGATTATTAAGGTATTACGAATATATATAACGGAATGTCTATATATTTTAAATATTTGTAAATTGTCGTCCTGTAGGAAGTAAAACATTTCTAAAAGCCTTCCTCATTGCATTTCAATATTTAAGTGAGTGATTACAATTTATTAATTACCACACTTCTCAAATGTAAAATAATACTATTGAATAGCTGTAAAAATTGAAATAAAATTATTAATTTCAAACCTACAAGTTACAATACATTAAATGAAAAAAAAATAAGAAATATGTAATTTGCAAATGTACTAACTAAAATTAGTTTGGGATATATATTGTAAGTTATAATAATTATTCAAGAAATTACTGTATTTCGTAGTAAATATCCAAATTGAAAGAAGTTGATAACCACCAATGTTAAGGGTAACAACTTTGACGTGATTTAAACAGCTTAAAACTCCGAACTACAATAATCATTCTAAGGTTTATTATTAAGTTACGTATTTTCTATAATTTATAAAGATCAATCGATAAAAGTCCGAAATTCAGACATTTTACGAGAGTAATCCTTAAACCTAGTTTACCTAATAGCTCTTAAGTTTATTGGTATTCATGCTATATCTGCACATTTCGTTAATATATATATTTATATGAACTGGGCCTTTCAATGCCAATTATCTGATTCTCTATTTTATTCAAAATCTGTTTCCTCCTAAAACAAATAATGTTCGATTTCAGTTTTTGCTCGAACACATTTTTGAGAAAGAACGTTTCATCTAAATAAATTTGTGGAGTTTTTAACTTGTGCATTATTTAAATATATAATGTTGATCATACAAAATACTTATATCCGATAAACAATGAATAAACAAATATTGAATAATTACTGATAACGAAGACTGATATACTTTGACCTACGTTTATCACCTAACACACATCTAATCACAAATATCGATAATCTAAAATAAACTGAAAAACATTAAAAATAGCTATAAAACGAGGTTTAGATGAATAAGGTATTTTAAATCTTTTTTGTTGTAATACAAATGTTTTTTTCAGTCGCAATTTTACAATATTATTCTAATTTTTTAAATCATACGCGATTTTAGTTAATGATTCACCAGCATCAATACGAAATAAATAAATAAATAAAAGTTTTTGTTCTATTGTTACAGTCACTTTCTTACGTTTAGCCAACGTTGTCATTTTACGTTGTTTTTAGTAAGCGCATAGAATAAAATAAACGTTAACGTTAAACGGACTACACAATCTCTAATAAACGAAACCACGATTAAACTAATAAATTTAACCGTGAAACAACTAACAATAATCGATGCGACAAAACAATAATCAACTATACGGTACTTCTCGAAAACACGTCACGTTCCGGTAGAAGATTTGGTACATATCATAACAATCGATGTTAGCATAAATGTATTTATATATTTATGTGTATTATACATACATATATACATATATATATACATAATATAAATAATTGATTGCCCGGATAAACCAGATGTTCGGACTATCAATGATCGGATTAGCGAGATTCTACTGTAAAACTAAAAACAAATTATTATCAAAATGTATATATATATATATATATATATATATATATATAATCGCTTTGGTGCTTTTGATGTTCAGGGTTGGGTTTGAATCTACAAATGAGGTGGAGCACGAGTGACTTGATAGGACCATATTTAATTAAATTTAATATTTGATATATATGCGTTGTACTATACAGTGGAATATTTGACTAATATTTTTATGCTTAAACAAAATCTATAATTGTTTATAAATTAATTAATAACGCAAGTAAATAATCAAATAAGTAGGATAAAATTGGCGGTTGAAAAACCGCCTCCGCCTCATTCACTCATCACCGGTGCCGGTGCCGCCGCCGACTTCTTACTAAAACCGCCTCCGCCTCCCACTCCCCCTCCCCAACACCACTACTGCCGCCGCCGAGTTCCATTGCCGCCCCCTCCCCCTCCCCCGCACCACTACTGCCGCCGCCATTTTTCGCCGTTCAATTTGAACAAGTAGTAGAAATGCTAACCAATAGAGACTTCAAAGAAGTGTCGAATATTAAAGAAATGATGTCGTATATTAAAAATATACCCGATGAAGACGTCGCAGTATTTGTTTCCCCGAATCAAACAAGTTTTATCAATCAAATCAAATTGCTTGCGACCGAACAATTATCTGTACGATTGTTTAAACGTATGGAGGAGTCCAAAGTTTCTAAGGTAATGTATATCAAATGAACATATAAATAAAAATATAAAATTTATTTATTTTTCTCTAGCTATGTGACGAAAACGACGGACCTACAGTTTTTTCACCATCTTCAACATATTTTGAAGATATTTCAAGATATTATGAGCAAGATAATTTTATATCAGATGTAATTATAAATATAGCTATAGCAAAAATATATAATACATAATATTATTTTTCATTTTAGTCCCCTGAAGATGAGGATGAAACCAAATTACTTATTTCACCATCACCATCACTACAACCAGGCGAATTAAATATGGTAAATATATATTTGATTTTTATATGATAAATAAATATTAATAAATTGATTATTTTTTAGGCGACCGACGAAAACGACGGGCCGTCAAGATTCGATTTATATCATGGATCAACTCCAATATCAACGAAAAAATATCGTAGTGGAGACTACCCGATTCTTTGTAAAACAGCACGTGAATTATTTATGGAATTCAAATAATTATGTATAATATATTATTAATATTTTATATGGATAAAAAATAAAAACACAAATTTTATAAAGAAAAAAAATATTTTTATTATTTCATAAATATCAATTTATACAATAATTATTTACAATGTTCTTACTTCCCCGTTGAAAGGGTTGTAAGTAATAAGTTGGTCATGTATTATTAAGCAATATGCTGATGTGTTTTCTGCAAACGTTTCGTTAGCCTCGAATTCGATCCGTAGGTCGACGGTTGGCGTCTTGACGTTATCGTTTTGTCTACTCATATCAACAACAATGATTGGAGCATGTTTTTTGAAATTTATTCTGTTCAGTAATGGCGTGACATTTTCATAAGCGTAATATGATTTTTGAAACTCTGCATAAGCTCTATACAACGTAGCTATTTTATTTTTGGTGAAATCACATTGAAAATCATCATAGGGAAATACGTCGGTATTTAAATAAACTTTTAAGTTTTTAATATTACAATGATCGAAATATGATATAGAGTTTACAGCACTATTTTTTCTATTAGTCTGAACCCCAATTATAACATAACGTGGTTTTTCTAATCTGTTTGATGTTTTAACTTTCCACGAGTGTGTGGTGTTTTGCAGCAAAACCGGATATTCGCACAGTTCCCATGTTCTAAACGCACACGTAATCGATTTATGACTGTTTATCACTTTTAAAAGTGTAATTTTTTCTCTATCGCTAACCTTGGCCACAGGCATTCTCCAAAATATTTTAGAAATATTTATTTTTACGTTTTTGAGTTTAGCTATATCCGTCTCAATAGTATTATCGGGCTTAAACAATTTTATGGCGTTAATATCCAACGACGATCTATTCATATTAAGTTGTTGATTACAATTGATTAAAATACGTTTATAATCCTTGCAAAATCCAAATACGTCTTTAAGGTTGATACACCCATTGAATGTGTTTGATTCTATAAAATCTTTATTTGTATCGACAAAGTCATCGCTCCAAGCCGAATTACACCGTGCGATAATATCCGTATTATTGTACGAACAATAACCTTTCAAGGTAGAAGTTATGCCGGGGTTTATGACTTTTTGAATCTGAACGCCGTTTATCTCGTATTTCATTTTGGAAAAAAGAAATGCCAAACCATTGTTTATGAAACGAACGTATTCAAGCAAACCTGCAGGTTTGTCAATGGTTCCTTCTATATAGATATAACTATCACACGGTATAGTATACGATTCTGTATTATGTAATGCAATACATATTTCGTCGTTATTAGATAATGCCGATGTTGAATATGGTAAAAATTAATGATATTCGATTTGAGTTATCCGGCAATCGTCTACATAGTCACGCGTCACGTTTAAATAGCCGTCATCCATTGTTATACAGCTTTTATTGAACGGAGAAAATTTAAATTGTTTTTCGTTAATTTCTTGACAATTTTATTATGAATACATTTTTTCACTTTTGTTGTTCTCTTATTGACACTTTTAGCATTACTGATGGATTTCTTGTGCACAACTCTTTTTATATTATAAAATTGTATACCCATCGTTGATGGTATCCTGAATTAATAACCGTATTGAAATAGGTTCTCCTCGCAAATCAATCAACTGACCGTCTTGGTCTTTTAAAGTTAAACTAATTTGATTAATTGATGTGCAATTAAGAGAATATGATACCAAATGTTTTGGAATTTCTATAATTTTATAACCAGGTGGCACATTTGGATAAAACTCAAGTAATATATGACACTCTCTCCCGTTGTTGAATGAGCCCGAGACCAAGTTTGATTCAATATATATACAGTTTATTTTGGTCATATTAATCAATGAGTCCGATTGATGTAGCACGTTAGCCTCATATTTTTTGTCAGTTGTAAAGCCTAGCAATGGACCTATACTATTATCTATTGAAAAATCAACAATATCACTACATTTCATTTCACATTTTAACGTATTATTGTTTGCTTTTAACTCAAACGTAGTCACAGTACCCGATAATATTTGTTTGATTACCGTTTCCAATTCATTTAACTCATACGAGCCAGTAGGTATTGTATACACATATTTTACTACACTATTTATTGAATCTTTATGTACAATCCCTATTTGGTTGCATTTATCGTTTATATTAGGGATAGAATTATTTGTTTGTAAACTTAAAAGACATATCTTGGCGTCTTTACTGATTTCTATAGACGGGAAAAAATCGCAAGACAAATTTGAAGAATTTCCATTCAATGTTATCGTGTACATGATAAAAATTTCAAACACAAATGTCCACAGTTTGTTGTATTATATTTCTGGTGTCTCTCGTAATTATACTTAATATCATATCCATTAAAATATTTTTGTAATTCTAATGGTGGAGCCAAGTTTCCAAAACTGTCGTAATATTCTATAAGATTTCCGATTTTTTTATACGCCACCCAATGTGTACCCGTACTATCTTCAATATCCAAGTTAACCACTGCCGACTCATTATGTTTAGGTTGTAGTGGTAACCTGTCTCTTGAAAATACACCAACGAAGTGAGGTATTTTCAACAAACGCGCACACTTTATAACTTCATAATCGTACAACGCTCTATTGGGTAACGTAGAAATTAGTTTTTTGACTTATTTGATTTTTTCGTTTTTCTGATTTTTTTTTTCAATCCATCTCCTCTATACGGTGCTAGATACAGACCATTACCTTTCTCAATTTTATATGAATCACCTTTATATGGTGCGAGGTATAAACCTTTACCCATATTAATAGGAGTGTTTCTATTAGATTTCATATCGTTAACTGTTTTGACTACGTTTGCAATACCACCAGTAAGCGCGCCTAGTGCAGACAAGCTGGCGAATATAGGTATTAACGGTAACACTCCACCCTTTTTCGGTATTGGTATTACTCTGGAAATTTTCGATTTTTTATTTTTATATAATGATTTTTTAGCTACAGCAACACACATCTTTGTCAACTTCACAATGTTTTTCTCACCGATTTTATTTTTTATTGTTTTTTTAGCGGCATTAACCGCGCATTTAAATCCATATCCAGCACCCATCTTACGCTTAGCCTTCATAGCCGTTGTTACCAACCAAGAGGCTGCTTTTTTTTCTATCCTGAATTTTTTGATTTAAATACTTCCCAAGCTTGATTTTCTAAAATCTCGTCTGCTTTATGTCTATCGCGTAGCGAATTACTATTTTCATAAGCTATATCGTGTTCTCTAGCCAATTCATCCAAACTGTTAATTCCACGTTCACCATGTGCCAGCCTTTCACGTAATTTAGTACCCGGACCACAGAATCTAAAATAAAAAATATTTTTAGCTTTACACTAACTTTATAATCACATACCTATAGCCTGGTAAATGTAGTTCTACTGGCAAATGGTTTATAAGAGAGTTCACAATCCCCGAACCTTTATTCGTGTTATTCTTTCGAGTGCGAGACATCGTGTGATACATTTGATAGCAGTACCTCAGTTGTTATATTAAAATGCGCTTCATCGAACAGGAACAAAAACTCCCAGTTTATAATATCGATACGCCAGATACTATAAAATCAAGACACGGATCGCTGTTCCCAATCACTGTACGCTCACTAATATTGGGTAGTTCGGGCTGTGGAATAACAAATTTAATATATTTTCTACTCGTTAACGAGAACGGGTTACGATTCGAAAACGTTTACATTTATGCCAAGACGCTGGAACAACCGAAATATAAATTATTGAAACGAATTATCGATGATATTGACGGTGTTAATATATTTACTTTTTTTGAAAATGATGAAGTTATCCCACCCGATAAAGTTTTACCAAAATCGGTTTTTGTAATGGATGATGTGATCAGTGAACGCCAAGGTGTCATAAGAGAATATTTTTCACGTGGAAGACATAATAAAGTAGATATATTTTATCTAGCTCAGAGTTATTCGAAAGTACCTAATCAGTTAATACGTGATAATGCAAATTTAATTGTATTATTTAAACTAGACGAGAGAAATTTAAAACACGTGTATAATGAACATTGTTCTGGTGATATGAGTTTTACTGAATTTAAAAATTTTTGTAAAATATGTTGGAATCGGGATCGGTTTTCTTTTGTCGTTATTTGTAAAGATAGTGAACGCGACAATGGACGTTATCGACTTGGTTTTGATACGTTTGTTGTTATATAAGTCAGTGATTTATATATATCGTGCACATTTAACGCGTAGTCATGGACGAGGAATGTATATTAAATGAGTTAGTAAAGGCGAAAGATTGTATTAGACGAAAATATAATACGTTAAAAGCTGGTGAAACTAATGTTCAACAATTAGTATCAAAAACATTTAAACCAATAATCGATCCACTAAACAAAATAACAAATACATCGTTTCTAACGCCAGCACCACCACCACAGAATATAGATAAAAATAATATTGAAGAAACAGAACCTATTGAAAGTTTACTTGATGAAGAAAACACAGGCGAAGATAAATATCAACAGAGAATAATCAATTGGTTTCAATCGTATGATTTAGACAAAACTTACGGCCCAAAATTAGATTATTCCAATGGAGTTATTACTTTAGGCAATGGAAAAATCAATTTCTTTCAAAACACATTAATTATCAAAGACACAATTTATCCGGTAACACTCGATCTCGTTCGTTTGTTGTTTTATAAACATCCTACGGTATACACCGGGAATGACTTGGAAACATATAAACAGATACTCACTCAAACCTCTGCACATTTGACTCAAGACGGAACAAAAATTAATAAAGAAGGTGATAAATATACAGAAATCATTGAAAAATTGTTTCCGACCTCGGGCAGTGGACTTTCCGTGAAATTACAAAAACATAACTTTGTGTACTGGGACGACCCAAACGAGATAGTCGATAGATTACAGCTTTTATTATCATCGCAAGCGGCAGGTAATACGGGTGTATCCAACGAGATTTTATCAATTTTTGAAGAACTGTTGGAAGCCGGTTTAATAAAACGAATACCAAATGTCTAAACGTGAAATCGCGTTTGAATTGCATAAATCCTCGAGAAAAAATTATGTCAGACGAAAGGTCAATGTGTCAAAACGATTTATGGCAAGCCGACTTGGTTGAAATGATATCGTATTCAAAACAAAATAAAGGGTTCAAGTATATACTTTGTATAATCGATTGTTTTACGAAATTCGCATGGGTGGGAGGCAATTGGCAGGCTGGGACCGTACCCTAAGCCGCCCACCAGGAGACCCATGGTCGGCGACCACTGAATTGAATAGTCGTGGCTGACCCCGCGATAGGCGTTTTCCGTTATCTGCCAAATACGGATGCCATCTGGTGCTTAGGCTCGTGTATTGCCGAAGCTAATGCCGCAGAAGATACATTAAGTACACTCTGCCTTGGGTTCTTAAGATTTCGCCTGCGAAGTGTTAAAATTGTATTGCTTCGCTTCCAACAGAAATCTAATATCAAGTGAATTTATAATATTAATGAAGTGATTTAGGACACACAGTATTTTTTTGATTTTCCTTCTATTGAAATGATATCCGTCCTATCCTCTGCAAAATAAAATCAGATACTGTAATCCGTCAAATGAGTGATGAGTTTCCAAGACTCGATGAACATTACCATTTCTGCGATGGAAAATTATGTAACGCGAGTCAAATTTTTCACCAATTATAACGATCACAAATTCATCTATCTTTGGTGCATATTATTGTCTTATGTGTTGGCGGTTAGATATTTTGTTACCTCTAACTACAATTTTGTAGTCATCTACTAGCATTAGTACTAGGAAAATTTTGAACAGTTGAATTAGTTCATTATGTTAATCAAATAAGTTTTATAATGTAGCGAAAATTGCACGTTTTATGCCCGTACTGAAGGAACAACGTTGATCAATTTGGTTATCAGTGTTTTTCATGAAAAAATCTGCAAAAATTTGTAATCCGCGTTCGAAAGTGGTAATAGAGATCCAGCACGATGATAAATTTGGCGTTGCACTTTGAATGTTAGCATGATATTTTCTTGCACCAAAAAAAGTCATTTGGAAACATGAACCGTATTTTCGTATGTCAGAGAGGAAATGTTTTGATAGGCTTGTATCACTTGATAAAAACATTGATATCTGTTCAGGTGGTAGAATGTAATTTCTGCAATTTTACTTTTCCGCCCAAGTAACACATTCCTAGCGCTTCATCCAAAAATTCAGTCATCAAAATATTCGCACATTTTGTCTATTTTTCAATCACATCACTTGGAAGAAAAACGTAGTTATAATGAACGTTATAGTGAAATGTAGGAAAATTGAATTCAGCGTGCAGTAACCCCATGGATCGTACAGTGCGTAATCGATCGGTTTTACGTCTTTCATCATGTTTCTGATATATATCAGACAATCGGGCTAAGAATTGCGAAATCAATTAGTTTCCAATCTCGCCAATATATATAATAATAAGATATAAAACATTATTCTCAAACTAAAAAACAATTTTAATTGACACAATGGTAACTGTTTCATCCCAACATTTCCCATATTAGCTACAACTCTCGTTGGTCGAATTTCAAATTTTATATTACAGGCACCTTCACAAAAATTTACACAACAACTCACCAAAGTTTAATTACAAACGAATCAACAGTTTCAGGAATGCATGAGAGACATAGAGAGAAATATTCATTTATATATACACATTTTTATTATATCGAATAAATACGTAAATATTAATCCATAATAATATAACAATACAAAAATGCACACATATTACGAATGCATTTTTTTACAAAGAAAACAATATTTTTTTTTATAATGTTCGCCGACAAATTTTCACAAAAATTAATTCGGTTATTTTCTTGTGGAAACTATGTCTGTGTATTGATTTAGATTGTGTTGCAATGTTACCGTGAAATACTTTGTTGTTCCATGAAGAACCAAATTTAAAATATTTTTAATAAAGTATATAAAAGAAACACGATATAAATATTTATGTACAATATAATTTATTAATGACTCGAAAATTCATGCACTTATTCAAACTGTATATGTATGGTTGATTGTATACATAATATTAGTTATAAGTTATAATTTCACACCAATAAATACTCCAACATATGTCATATTTTATGTACGGAATTTATCTTTTCTAGCAATTGATATCGAAATGAATGGTAAGACATATATATTAATGTTTTGTGCAGAAATTATTAATATAAAATAACATATTTTAATATTTATTACATATATACTGCATATTATGTAAAAAATGTATGTTTATACTTTACATGATCTTCGTATAATATTATTGCGAGTTCGTCATGTCTGTCCAAGATGCTTACAACAGTAATTTTATTATCTTTTAGGTTTATTTGTAAATTTATTTACTGTATTGCAGTTTAGAAACAAAATACATAATTAATTACAAACAATCTTCTATTTTTATTCGATAATATATAGGTCATGCCTCAATGTACAATGTTAAACTTCAATTTAATATTTCGAATATAATCTAAATATTCATTATTATTATAATCTTAACGAGTCACCACTTATTTTATGATTTGACATTACAGAGAATAAAAATATAAAATATTATATAAGAAATTATTATAAACTACTAATATAAAATAATAAATAAAAAACTATTTCATTATTTTATAAGTTATAATTAATTATTTCCATAGAATTAGCAATAGCTTACTACATGGACATATACGATAAAATTTTGGCTCAAATACTTAATGGTATGTATCAACAAAAATTATTTACTATGAATTAAAGCAAATAAAGATCAGTTAAAATGGATTTCAGTCATAATATGTGATGCACATTAGACTCAAAATATTGTTATTACTAGGGCCCGGAAATGGATGACCTAAAAGTCATTAAATACTGCACTAAGGAAACGTGTTAAAATGATTTAATAACATCAAAAAATAAATTTAAAAAATTGAATAAATAAAAACATTTTATTGAACATAAAAATACCATTCAATAATTATTAAAACTGTATATTTGGAACCTATATTTTGATTTTAAAAAATATTCTACTCGGTTTTTTTTTAATTTTTGATTTCAACTTTTTATTAGTTAAACTAAAAAAATTAGACGAAATCAAATTAGGTAGGTATAAGAGAATTTTAAATACAGAAAAACTTCATTCGGATTCTAAAGACGTGATACGCGCATATTTGAAAAAAGTGATGTCATCACCATTCATTAACCTCCAGGAAGCCTTTTTTTGACATTCATGTTCCTTCTAATATAAATCATTTTCGTTGTTTTATATCTACTATATTTTATAATACAAAGAAAAATTTGTTTTGAAATCCACGTCTTACAATATTGCGAGCTAGTTGAATTTTATTTTTTTTCCTCTACAACTTATATAGAATCAGCAAGGCATATTTTTGAAAATTCCCAATGTGTTATTGAATCTAGTAGTGAATACAACGTTTTATTTGATGTAAATTAAATTTAATTCCAACTCTGGATCTGCTTTTCCATCAATTAATTTTTCGATGGAGATTGCATCATTTTTGTCAAGTTTTATAATTATAGTTTTAATTGTATTATAACGTTCACGTTTATAAATGACTACCAATAATCATGTTTCCCGTTTGGTTACCACAGGTTGTGAAGATAACGAAATAATAGATGCTATTTCTTTAAATATTTGAATTCTTGAAGGTTTCTTCAGAAATATTTTTTTGCAATTTGAAATATATTGGTCGATTTTTGAAAAATGTTTTCCAATTTCTTCAGTCACTTTATGTAAGCCATCGGCTATGCAAGTTACATATTCTATTTTCAATTAAAATACTTTAATGGCGTTACCTGCATTGACTATATAGAGTATATTATTACTTATTAAAAGCAGTACATGATCAAGTTTATTGCAATTAGGCCAAATGATTTGAAGTTATCTATCGAAAAGTTTTAAAATTGTAATATGATTTTATTTTATTAGGACTCCAGTATTTATTTGGAAATGCTTCCCTGGGCAACTCAACTCTAAAGTCCTCACATTAACATTTGCTATAAAGCGTCTTTTAATGTCCGTGGTTTCATCTAATGATAATAAAATTTTCCTATTTTCCCAAAAAAAATTTTAAAAGATTCATCCTAAAGTTTTTATAAAGAAATATTTGCAGATAATATTGTCCGACATAGAGGTTTTTCTATTTAAGTTCAATTATATTAATATGTTTTATATATGAAATATGTTACTCGCTGGTAAATTTTTTATCAGTTACGACTTTTACCTCACATATTTCACAAAATAATACCGTGACATTTGTAGAAAAAACATCATTGCTGAACTTATTTACGAACAAATTTAATTATGTGCGATTGCTCACCATGTATTTGGGCATTTATATTACAAAATTTAAAATTATAAACATTTAGAACGTCAGTAATTATTCGAACACGCACAAAGCACACTTCCAAGTCACTAGCACTTCACAGTTAAACACAATTTAAAATAATTCCCAATAAAAAACCAATAATAATAATATTAAGACAGTTTGCAATAAGAAAACAAATGACTACAAATTATGGCAGACTACGATAATACCAAGAAGGCAAGAACGTTTAGCGCTGACTGGCGCGATATGATGGACTCGTCCCTTTGCTAAGTATAGAAGTATATTACTGGTTGAAAATATCTTATATTTCCGCCAAACACTTAGGCCGATTTCAATATTATATTGTGTAAAATCATAGATTTGTAGATAAGGCTTTATAAAAAAAAACAATGCAAATATTAATACAAAAAGTAGGAATATGTATAAGATACACCAAAATTACTAGAAAATAACTCTGCAACTAAAAATTACCGGAAAAATGCAAAAATGTAATTTAAAGCATATACCATTGAGTTCTGTGTGACAAAAAACAAATTTGTATAGAAAGATATTCGAATATAAGCATTAGAAAAAGAAATGCAAATTCATCAAGTTCAACGTCCTAGTTATACTAACGTCTGCAAGAAAATATTTTTTCTGTCTTTATCGTATGTTATAATTTATCGCGTCTTTGTGTAATGTTAAAAATTACACGTTTAGTTAGTAAATATAATACTGAACTTAATATATACTGAATACTCGGCGATAAATGTTTTACGATAAAATGACGTTAAACGAACTGAAAATTAATCGAGCTGCTTAGATGAAATATTTAATCTATGCGTTGTTCGAAAATATTATCGAGCATCAGTGACAGTCCACTGTCGTTGGGTCGCCCACCTTTCAAACAGCATTGTATAACGATTTCAAAACTGTATAAAAATTAATCTTAATTCGATTTACGGTATAAATATTTTTTTGGGTTCCAACTATTACAATACTTACCACTTTCTACATAATATTTTATATTAATTATATATAATTCTGGTATGTAGTTTACAATAAAGTATTCCTTAGATAATAGTTAATAATTTTTTGATTATCAGAAGCCATTTTTAATGAATATTTTTCTGACAAATATCAATGTAAGTATTATGTTATACGATAAATGATGTATCGTGTGCAAATTTGTCAAATTATATGAATATAATAGAATTTTAATTCAATGTATCTTACTCAAATATCTTAACCGAACGATTTTGTGTCATTACATGTATAAACCTGTATAATTCGTAAACAAAATGTATCGAAATCCAAATACATGATTATTCTCGTATTATGAATATACACAACGAAATATCTATATATATATATATTAATTCTTGGTAAATTTTCATTCTGTAGCGTATGCTAAATTTAAAGAACATTTCCATGACACATATTACAATTTGAGTGAGTAATTTAAATATATTATTTTTTACACTTCACAAGTGTAAAAACAACTATTGAAAAACTGAAAAATTGAAATAAAATTGTTAAATATAACGCAACAAGTTACAATATATGAAAGAAAAAAAAATAACAATACATATTAAAATTCCACATGTACAAACAAAAATTAATTTTATTTAAGTGGACGGATTTAATAAACGTTCAATAACTTACTACATTTTATCGGAAATGTGTAAATTGGAAAAAGTTGAAATCCAACATTAAATTTAACATTATTTCTTTCAATTATAAAAATTAAAAAACAAATTTGAATTTTTAAAATTTGGATAATAATAAAAAATATACATAGCTGATAAACTTTATTAAATTAACAGATATTTAAATGTTACTGAAACCAAAACAAGAAATTTTGACATACGTTATCACCTAACACACATCCAAACATGATCTTCTAACAAAAATAAAATAAATACAAATACAAATAATTATCATAATATTCATATACTATCACTTTAGTAACTTCGATAACCCTTAAGGTTGTGTATAAACCTAAAAATGAGGCGGAGCACGAGTCATTTGAATTGATTAGAAATTTTTAAATTAAAATAAATTTATGATAGATATACGTAATACAATACAGTGGAACATTTTACTAATAATCGTATGCATTAAAGAAAGTTAATTATTATTTATAAATAAGAAAAATAAACAAATTTCAAATGTATAAATAATAATTACATTATTTTAATAATATATATCTAAATTATACCATTTTCATGAACGAATAAATAAGCGAATGTTATTTCACAATAATGTAACAATATTAAATTGTATGCAGTTTTTAACAAATTAAACAATTTTTTTTGAAAATATTCGCTAAAAATGTTTTCATGAAAATTAATTCGTTTATTTTGTTGTATTTATAAGGTATTTGTATTCATTTAAATGCAACACGGTGTTATGAATGTGTATAATATCAGTTATATGAGATATACGTTAGTATAACAAAATATTTCTAGAACTTGGTGATTAAATGGAGAAATGACTTGATTACGGAGTAGTCAGCAGAATGATTCTTTGTTGTTTCACGAAAAACCAAATTTAAAATTGTTTTGGTGGGGTATATAGAAGAAATACGATATATATACATATGTACAATATAATTTATTAACAACACGAAAATTCAAATAAGCAAAAAAGAGATGTATAAACGTGAACATTTATTCAAACTGTATACGTATGATCGTCTGTATACATAATATTAGTTATAAGTTATAATTGCACACTAATAAATACTCCAAGATATGTCATATTTTATGTACGGAATTTATCTTTTCTAGCAATTGATAGCGAAATGAGTGGTAAGACATATATATTAATGTTTTGTGCAGAAATTATTAATATAAAATAACATATTTTAATATTTATTACATATATACTGCATATTATGTCAAATATGTATGTTTGTACTTTACATGATCTTCGTATAATATTATTGCAAGTTCGTCATGTCTGTCCAAGATGCTTACAACAGTACTTTTATTATTTTTTAGGTTTATTTGTAAATTTATTTACTGTATTGCAGTTTAGAGACCAAATATATAATTAATTACAAACAATCTCATATTTACATTCGGTAAAATATAGATCATGCCTCAATGTAGAATGTTAAATTTCAGTTTAATATTTCGAATATATTCTAAATATTCATTAGTTTTACAATCTTAACTAGTCACTACTTATCCTATTATTTGACATTACTAAGAATGAAAATATAAAATATTGTAACAGAAATTAGTATAAACTATTGATATAAAATAATAAATAATAGACTATTTCATAAAATTGAAATGTATAGTTAATTATTTCCTTAGAATCAAGAAAAAACTTATACAATTCAATTATTAAAATCGTTACGCAAAAATTAAAAGAAATGAAAGTAAATACTAATTCTCGTAAGTACCAACGAAAGTGATTTACTATGAATTAAAATTTATAATGATTAATAGAAATTAAATTCAGTCGTATGTTATGCACATTTTAATCAAATTTAAAAACTTTTATTAATTTGCAATTTTCAATTTTTTTAGAAGATTTCCTGAACATTAAAAAATTTTGTGTAAAATACTTAAATAAATTATTTGAGAATCCATTTAATAAAGTTATTATACATCTAAAATAATCGAATACTATAATAACTAAGGAAGATAATTAGTCGAAACTTAATGTATTTCTTACTATTACTTATAACTATTAATTTATTTATTACTATTATCATCATTATTATTATTATTAATATTATAATTATCACTATTATTCATTGTTATCTTTTCTTAAATTTTTTCAAAAACAATAAATTTATCTATATATTTATATGATCATTAACCTATTAAATATTGTTTTTTCTTGGGTATTTGAAAGATTTAAAAGATATTTCCTGATATGGTATAAATATATTGAGAAATATAGTGTTTTCGCTAAAATAAATCAAATTCTCCAATTAACATTGGACACATCTAAAAATTACAAATGTTTAAGGAACCAAGCTTTTCATCATCGCCTTTAAATGATAAATTCCACGTTGACATTGAATTCACACAGGTACACATTCTTGTTAGAACATTTTTCTAATATACTTTTTCTGTCACCGTATTATTACATAAATTCGCTTTAATTTTGAAGATATAATTTTCATTTTACACATGTACTTTGACAAAAAAAAAGAGAATTTTTTAATTGTTAAATACTTACGTGGTTTCTAATCTGAGATACTATTTCTTGAAAATTGTGACAAGTTTTAAAAAGAAAACATCCCTCAATTCAATTTAACTAAAAATATTCAATTACATTAATATATTACGTAGTTTTTGTGTGTGTTTGTTTCTATTATATAAGCCAGCGTAAGATTTTAATCACTTTATTGCTGAGTTCTTTATTATTATTATTATATTTTTGAATATTTTGTCTTAATATATTGTTGTATATTTTGATCATTACTTTGTTGATCCAAAATGGCTATTTTTCAAAATAATAATTCTGTTATATTTGTTAACATTTTCACATTAGGCATTATATTATTATATTATACAATACAATATTATACATATTTAGACAATTGTAGCACCACTTTTTTGCTGTCATTTTATATTTAATAGTTTTAAGTAATTACACACAATTATATTACACATATAACAGACTGATTGGAAGATACGTACACATTAAGCTGGTTCAGTTAGGTTATTAATCGTTTATTGCCCCTGGCCACAATACTATATACTTGGGATTTTATATTTTGACTGTCCCCACTTTATATCTAGGGAAAAACGAAACCACAGCCGAGGTCTTGACTTGGTTGTGGTTACGTTTTCTCGGCTCGAGTCTCGGTATGGATTCGAGTTTATACGCGGATCCACGCAATAGATCGCGATGTAGGTGGTGGATAACGGAAGTGTCTGACGGAGATAGCTATGAATATTTTAATAAATGGCCGCGAACCAAGGGTCTCCTGAGGGGTGATGCTGAAATCACTCCTGAGGACATTGGGCGCTTCTAAGGTGAAGAAGCGCCTTTTGGCTCGAAACCACTACGAAAGTGGGGACGGGTAGCGTACACGCTCGCTATGGTTAAAGTGTGCCTGAGGCCCTTGCTTTAAGTAGCTGGGGTCACGCCTAACCGAGAGGTGTCAGAAAGGTGTCAGAAATGGATGGTTTCGTTAGTGAAGTGGGGTCTTGACGGCGTAACGAACCGTCATGTACAGTAACCCACTCGCAACCATTAATGTGCCTAGAGACACCGGCACATTCAAGATGGCGCGTCTGCCCTCGTCAGGCCTCGGTCTGACAAGGGTGACAAAAGTCGGACTAAGGGGACTCACGTCTTACATTTTCCGACCAGGTGGACCATCTACCTAATACACGCAGTTAAAACAGAGTGGGAGCCGAGACTGTATTCAGTGTCCAACCGGTGATCAACCGGTACCACAGGCGAGGGGGATGCTCCGATCGAGTCGACAGCTCAAAACTCGGTCGACTCCTCGGACAGCTAAAGCTGACGGGATCGGTTACGTGGTAGCGGATTAGCAGAAGCAATCTATGTGGTAAACAACCTCACAAATTAGACACGGGGTACGCAAGACGGCCGAGGGACAGCTCGAGTAGTACGGAACGGTGGGGCGTGGCCCTGCTATCGACCACGCTTGCCCGCACCTTAAGAGAGACTTAGAAATTATCCCTGGGTGTCTCTGTTGCCATACCAGCATGGTTACGACACCGGTGGGTAGGTGTATCCCATAGTACATCTGCAGTAATGATAGTGCCGGTCCTCACCGCGGGATTGGGATAACCGTATGTGATAGTGGTCGTCCACGCGGTACGAGTGGGGCGCCCCGACTTCTCTCGGGGGGTCGGACGTTCCGCCCGCCGCTCGTGGTTCGGCTAAACGACGTGTGACCGTTTAGGTAAAAACAACGCTCCAGTCTCATAGGAGGCTGGACCGTTTGGTTCGATCAACGCTCATGCACGCTTGTCTTCCGACATTAATCCCAATGACTACGATTCGGTCGACTTGTGAACAGCCAAGGATCTTAGACCCTTGAAATACGGATATACTCACTGTCCCCACTTAATGCTCCTATAAACAAGATGACGGACAATCGTCATCCAACGAAACATTTTTAATGTAAATATCTATAAAATATTGAATTTATTAAGTTCTTAATACCTATGTTAATACTAAAGATATTTATATTCACCATTCTTCTTTGTACTTGACATTGTATCAACGCTATTTCAATTTTTCACTTCTATATTCCGTCTTTTTTTTTTCTTTGGCTACTTTACGATATTAGGCATCTTTATATATAACTCTTTCAAAAGCTATTAATACTAAATATTAAGTTTTTTTGTACACTAAATTTACATATAATAACAAAAAAATAATAATAATACTTACCTTATCCTGAAGAATAAATTAAAATATTTAACATTGTGACATTTAAATTAAAGTAATTAAAATTTATACCTTTCAATTATTTTGTGTTTAAACTATTTTAAACGTTTATGAGCGTTTAATACGAATAAATAAACAACCACAACTAATAACACTATTCGGCATCACACTACAATTAACGATTAACAATTTTCGACTATCGATAGTGCGATTTTTATTTGATGAGTAAAATCAGTTCTAAATATATATTATATATATTTCTAAATATAAAAACCCTTCAAATTTTATTATTTTCTGGTTATCTTTATTATTGTTATGTTGATTGTTCATAATAATATTATAGCTGCGTGATATAAGTGGTCTATGACTTTTTCCGATAAAATTTCAAGAAATATTAAATAATAATAAATGTATTTTTAATTATATTAGTAGTAGTATAATAATGCCTGTGCGCACCGGACCTTCCCGTCAGATCGGATTAGCGGGAGGGGGACCCGTGCACAGCGCAAGAGCGCTGACAGGTCGGTCTAGATCCGTGTGTGATTGAGAACAAGGATATTGACATAAAATGAATGAGTGGACTGTATTTTGTATGTAGTATGAAACAAAGAGTTCTTAAAACTAATGGGAAGGGGGAGGGAGACAAACTAAAATATGAACAATGATATTTATATATACATGAGATGCGGTGGTGACACACCATACGTGACAGCAGTGAAGGCGATGGCTGAGAATGTGATCCTTCGGAGTTGAGCAAGATTGTCTGGCGGGGCGTGATCCAGCAATTGAGACGACGAAAAAAAACGAAACGACAACGAAAACGAGGAACGCGTGTATTCACGGCGGCGGCTTTGTCGTTACTCGCTCGGGTAATGTGGTGAACGACGTGTGGAAACTTTTCGATAAGCACGGTGGTGCGGGTGGGGGAGATGCGTCTCAAATAGTAAATTATAATCGGACGATTAATACTCGACGAATACGAGAACGAAATCTACCCACCCGTCAGTGTATCGAACATCCTCCCCACGTTGAAAGATGCAGGGCAACTTTCAAGATCCATGTGGTCCGCATGAGTAATGTTCAAGGTAGTTTTCTTAGCATATAAGCGACAGTTTACATTACAAATTACTAGTTATATAACAAGTTAAAAAAAAAAAAATAACAAAATTAGGTACAAAATAAGCATGCGATGTTTATAAAGGAATATATGAGGAACGGATAGGCTAATGACTCACGGATCAATTGGCAACTTCACAAGCTTGACGACGGGACGTTTATAGACACCGTCTTGGGTACGCACAGATACCACACGAACGATGTTATCCGATCCGGGGTGAACTTCGATGACACGACCGAGACGCCACTCGGTGGGTGGTCGGGACGGAGCTTCAACGATGACCATGTCATCGACTGCGAGATTCGTGGATGGAATGAACCACTTGTGACGTTGCTGTAGTGTTGACAGATATTCACGTGACCATTTTTTCCAGTACGATTGGTGACATTGTTGGATGAGTTGCCAGCGCGTAAGCCTGTTGGCTGAGATGTCAATACTGTCGGGTTCAGGAATTGTGTGAATAGCTTGTCCGATCAAAAAATGTCCTGGCGTCAAGGCGCATAAATCATGAGGATCCGAAGAGATCGGTGTGAGTGGTCTTGAATTCAAAATACCCTCAATGCGGGTGATTAAGGTTTGGAACTCTTCATAAGTGAGAACTTGGTTGCCGATGACATATTTGAGGTGGAATTTGGTGCTTTTGATCCCGGCTTCCCAAATACCACCAAAATGTGGCGATGCTGGCGGATTGAAATGCCAAGTACACGTTACGTGAGAGGCGATCCGATTTTGTTCTTTAGCGTCGTGGAACAGTGTTTTGAGCTGACGTGCGGCGCCAATATAATTAGTGCCGCAGTCAGAATAGAAATCTGACGGAATACCACGACGAGCGACAAATCGATCCAGGGCGGCAAGAAAGGCGTCTGTGGTGAGATCAGTTACGACTTCCAAATGAACTGCCTTTACTGACATACAAACAAACAACGCTAAATAAATTTTAATTGGGCGTGCATTCCTTCGTCGATGCTCCTTGACCATAAATGGCCCTCCGAAGTCCATGCCTACATGTGAAAATGGCCTATTGGATTGAACGCGACACGAAGGCAAGTCAGCCATAACAGGTTGCGGTCGGACAGCTTTATTACAGGTATAGGGTACGCAGGGAAATATGCACCGTCGAACAGCAGCGCGGCTAGATAGAATCCAAAATTTTCGTGACAGCATAGATAAAATCAGTTTGGGCCCACCATGTAGAAACGATAAATGATAATGACGAATTAACAAGTCTGTAAGATGTGCGGATCGAGGCAGCAAAATTGGATGTTTAGCATCGTAACTAATAGAGAAAAAACGAAGTCGTCCTCCAACACGAAGCTCACCATGGTTATCCATGAACGGAGCCAACTGGGCAAGCGATGACGGCGTAACATTGGTCTGAGATTTTAGAGCCCTGATCAAGTCCATAAAGTAACGTTCTTGTGTATGTCGCACGACAATCAAAAACGACTTTTCTCGTTCAGCAAACGTTAATGGACCGTCGCAAACAAATTGTCGACGTAAACGTTGGTAAAAACGGAATACATATGCCAACACACGTTGCATATTGGAAAGCGATGAAAAACGCTGTATCAGGTCCAGTATCGGGAACTGCAGAGTGACAGACAACACCGCAGCCACCTTGGGTCGAGTTTCCGGTAGCTGGTCTGGACTTAAGGGAACGAACTTGGATCTTGGCTATTGGTCTTCGGACAGACGTAGAAATTCGGGTCCTTTCCAATAGACATTGGAAGCGATGGCAAAGTTAGGCAAAAGACCGCGTGAGGCTGGATCTGCTGGGTTTTCTGTAGTTGACACGTACTTCCAGTCACAATTCGGCAACGCCTCGTGAATTTTGGCGACTCTGTTGGTAATGAAAATCTTAAAATATTTCTGTTCGGACGTTAACCACGACAATACAATTGAGGAATCGGTCCAAGCTCGAACTCGTGATATGGATAAATCTGACGACAACACTTGATATGTGTGTTGAAGTGTCCGTGCTAACAGTAAAGCGCCGCACAATTCTAAACGCGGTATGGAAAGTGATTCATCAGCTGTAGAGCCTTTCAATGGGGCAACTTTTGTTTTACATGTAACGAGGTGGACCGATATAGCTCCAGTATTGTTCAAAATACGTAAATATACGATGGCTGCGTACCCTTTGATAGATGCATCTGCAAATTCTAACAACTGGATGTCTTGATAGAAGGCGACATCAATATGACGTGGTATGTTTATCGAAAACACTGACGGCAATTCAAAACAAAATTGTTGCCACACGGAAAGTAGTTCCTCGGGCAGTGGATCGTCCCAATCGAGTTTATTGCACCACAGAAGTTGCATAAAACACTTTGCCCACAACAATATAGGGCCTAGAGCACCGATCGGGTCGAATAATCGAGCGATAATTGAGAGAACTTGACGCTTGGTAGACGAAAATTGTTGAATGTTAGTGTGATATGCGAAATTATCGGTCTCAGTGTCCCAATGTAAGCCGAGAACTTTAACCGAATGTTCGTCCCGCGGATCAAACGATACGGAACCGATTCGGTTTTCAGGACGAACGGAGTTGAGAACAGCTGTATTGTTGCTGTTCCACATTTGCTTAATTCACAAGCGCCACTGCGAAGTAAACCAATGATGTCCTGTTTTTGAAGTAATAACTGTTCTTCCGTGTCAGCACCAAAAACAATATCGTCTACGTAAGCGCAACGCGTGAGGATACCTTTTGTTAACGGAAAACGATGACCGTCTTGGGCGTCAAGCTCGTGTAAACACCGTATAGCGAGATAAGGTGCACACTTAAGGCCGTACGTAATGGTACATAGCTGAAATTCTTGAAGTTCGACTTCGGGAGTATCGCGCCAGAAAATGTGTTGAAATGTACGATCTTCCACACGTATTAAAATTTGTCGATACATTTTAACAATATCGGCGGTCATAACGTATTTATGCATACGACAACGAAGTAGAATGTCACGTAAGTCGGTTTGTAATTTTGGGCCGGTGCACAACACGTCGTTTAACGAACGACCGGACGACGAAACGGCAGACGCGTCGAATACAACTCGAATCTTTGACAAGTCCCCGTCAGCCTTGACTACGGCGTGATGAGGAATAAAATACCTTCCAACTTCGGGAGCTGGTACCATATGGCCTAACGTTTGATATTCCGTCATAAACGCGCGATAAGCAGCATATAATTTGGGATCCTTGTCAGGGGCGTATTTAAGGGGGGGGGGCTATAGGGGCTTAGCCCCCCCAAAGGCCTACTTTAGCCCCCCCAATCGACTATTTTTATATATTATCTATATTATGTTTGTATTAAATTTTTATGTTGTATTATTTATATTAGGTATAATACTAAGGCGTATATGCAGAATACATCTCTATACATATTCGGTGGACATTGGACTAATGGTCAATTTTGTTCGATCTTGTGTACGCACCTTTATGTTCTATGTGAATGATTTCACCATTACACTTATTGCTATATTTATTTTTATCGCCTGATTTGGGATATCTCGGCGGTCTGTACATTTTACAGATAATTATGTGGTATATAAATAATAATACCGAAAATCGTCGTCTCCAATTACGAAGTGCTTATACTTAAAATTTCTGTAGTAATCGCCGTTCATTCGTTTGTTATGCATAACATTTTATTCGCTGTGTAAAAAATAAATAGTTATTATTCTGAGTGTTTTGTTATATTAAATTAAAAATTTCATTATATTAATCATGTAAGTTATTTAAATATATATTATTTTTCTACCTACTTCGTCGATTAGAATTAATAAGCATGTGTTTCTTTAGGTTAAATAGTTGGTTAAAACGTTCCTATAAAAAGCCAAGTGCTCAGAACGAAAAAACTGACAATGTTAGTGATACTCCTATTAATGATGAATATGAACCAGTTGTATCAAGTGACCAGAATGTTGAGTTTGAATTGGCAGATAAAGATGGACAACCACACAAACCTTTACTTATGTCATTTCCGAAAACAGTATTTGGTAAGCAATCCCGTTCATTCTCACCTAAGTACTACAAAGAGTATACATGGGTTGAGTATAGTCAAAATAAAGATGCAATCTTTTGTTTTTATTTCTGTAATTTTGGTTCGGGTTCAAAGTATGAAAAAAGTTTCACTAAAATAGGTTTTAAAGACTGGAAAAAAATATCAGAAAAATTAAATAAATATAGTAAAAGTTCCTATCATATTTTTAATTTAGCAAAACACCAAGATTATAAAAAAACAAAAATATCTGGTAATGTACATACACAAATGTCTAATGCATATAAAGATGAAGTAGAAAACAATCGTAAATATATGTTAATGATCATTGATGCAGTTATTTTTTTAGCTCATCAAGACTTAAGCTTTAGAGGACATAATGAAGATAAGAAATCATCGAATTATCGTAATTTCAAAGAACTGTGTTTAATGTTGGCAACATACAATTCATCATTTTGTTGGAATTCATTGTCGTGTGTTCTGGAATATTCGAGAATACCCTTATCGAGTGGGAATTCCGATACTATCGCGGACTCGAATATTCTAGAACACGCGACGCCAATATAATCGGCCGAATAATGATACTGTAGTGTAGTGCACGGGCGAATGTCTCCGGCGACGTTTCGGTCCCGACCATATTTTCGGAATAATAAATAATATGAATTGTGTATCCGTGGTTACTTTTTTTCTGAATATAAGTAATCCCAACAATTTAAAATTAAAATGGAAACTACATATTTTAATTACACGTGTCCTTTAATTCAAAATGATTTAATAAGTACCACAGCAGATTTAGTTAGGTCACAAATAGTACATGAAATAAAAGAATGTAGTATGTATTCTTTACTATAAGACGAAGCCAGATCTTATAAAGAAGAACAACTTACTGTATGTGTGAGGTATACCAAAAATATGGCAATCCAAGAGCGATTTTTATATTTTGTTCTTTGTTCTACAACAAGATCTGCTGATGGTATTTCAAATCTTATACTTGAAAATATTTTAGCAAATTTTTCTGATAAGATATTATAATATTTCATTCTACAATAATTAGTTTCATTATTTATTTGTTTAGGTTTTTTATATTTTCTTTAATTTTTTTATGCAAATAAATATTTTTTTATATTATTCTATTAAGTAATTTATGGTATGAAATATTTCTAGGGTGTGCGGGCTTTAGCCCCCCCTGTATTACTCCTTTAAATACGCCCCTGATCCTTGTTTAGGCGGTTTTCTAGATTATAAAAACGTTTCAAAGCGGTGACTCGAGAATCACCAAGACCATAAGACGACGTACAAGTGAGTTTATCCGCAGAAGTGAATAAATCGCGAAACGGAAGAGCGACGCAGAATCGACCGAACGAATCACGCGACGTAGATTTCGAGAAATACTCTTCACACCATTGATCCTCAGTGGTTGGTGATACAGGTGCGGCGGGTTCTTCGACTGTCCAGAAACGTTGTAATTGATCGCCGATCGACTGATCGATGGCAGTGGTAAGTGCGACTAGCGGTGTCGCATTCGAGGAAGAACAGGGTCCAAAAACTATCCAATCGAGTTGGGTGTCCATGGTCGATGGAAATCCGGGATAATGTTGAACATCGGCTCGAGGACGGACTAGACTCGGAAAAATATCCGCACCAAAAAGAACATCGATTCGTGCTGGAATGTCGAAATCCTTATCAGCAAGTAAAAGATGTTGGTACCGATGACGCACGGTAGAAGGCAAGTGTGTGGACGGCATGGCTGCTGTAATTTGCGGCAAAATCACCAAGTCAACTGTTGGAAACACGTATTCTGAATCGAAATGCGACGAAAACTGACACTTGGCAACGCCTTGAACCTGAGCAACAGGATTTTGTGCAAGACCCACAATTCCGGATCTGAAACGTTTTTTGGGTAGCCCCAGTCGAGCTAAGCAGTCACTTGTCATGGCCGAAATCTGAGATCCACTGTCGAGCAGTACACGAATGGCATGAGTCCGTCCCCAGACGTCCTTAATATGAACGATTGCTGTACCGAGTATAACAGTGGAATTGGTATGAGCTGCACCCGCAAACGATGTAGTATTATTGCTTAAAGACGTTGACGGAGCATCCGAACTAACTTCCACCGAAAGCGATTTAGTGGGAACAAAATGTGATAACGTATGATGATGTTTACTATCACACGGACGACAGGCATTTTTCGACGAACAGGTCTTAACCGTGTGTCTCGGGCTTAGACACGCGAAACAAAGTTTACGCGAAACGGTCATATCTCGACGTTTTTCGACAGATAATTCGTTAAATTGTGGACAACGATATATATTGTGGTCGGAGTTATCACAAATCACACAATTCCTTGAATAATATTGGCTTGACGTAGACGTAGTAAACACAGATTTCATCGGTACGGTTGATTTTCCGCGAGTGAACGGCTCTTCGCGAAAATTATCGATGCGATCGATGTTATTGAGTGGTTGAAGATTTTCCAATATCTTACATCGCTGCTGAACAAAATTTAATAATACGTCCAAATCGGGAATTGTTGACTGACATATACTTGTTTCAAATAATCGTAACGTGGTTGAATCGAGTACGCGCGATCCCATGTAAAATAACAAAAAACCGGCCAAGTCATTGACCCCGATGGATTTAATCATAGACACGTTTTCTTTGAAAATGTTGACAAATTCTATTAACGCTGATAACGATTCTTGACGTATCGGTTTAAATGCAAATAATTTGTCCAGATGTGCTGACGCCAATAAACGTTTGTTGTCAAAACGATCCGACAGTGCTCCCCACGCAACGGCGTAGTTTTCGGAAGATAACGGCACGGATTTGATGACGGATAGCGCGGAATCCGAAAGACACGATATTAGATAGTGGAACCGTTCCGCATCACCTATATTAACGTTGTCACGTTGAACGAGAGAAACATAAATATCACGAAACGATCGCCACTGTAACAGCGAACCGTCGAACTTGGGTAATTGAATTTTTGGTAACGGCATAGACGATTGAGTAGCAGTCATAGTGGACGACATCAATGCTCTGTCTTCATTAGCACGTTGAGACGCAGTTGATTCAATTTCGTAACACAAGGACTCCATGGATGTGACGATAGGGTCATCGATTGTACTCAATTCGGTCAGGCGATCGAGAGCAACTAGTGCCTTAACAACACAACCTTGTTCATGGCGAAATTGACCGACAAAATATTCTAATTTGGCGACGCGTGAGTCTACAAAGAGTGATTTCGTAGAATCTGATTTCGCTTCTAGAATTACGGCATGTATTTCTTTAATAGATTTGAACGCACGATCACGCATAGCACGCGCGTATGCTAGTGTTGCGGCGGGACCTTCTTTCGGCGGCATGATTAATATATTAAATCGTAAATAGATCGAATAACAATATTATATAATAAACACGGTAAAATAATGATACTGTGACCGTTAATTAACGTGTGCGTCGTTAATTAGAAACTGCTGATATGCGCGACAGCAGTGAATAATACGTAGATTGTTATGGTATCGAAAATAGAAAACACCAACATGCATATATATATACAATAATTACTGATACCGATATCACTACGAGTTTTCGAAGCGAAAATAATACGGAGTATTACAAATCTAAATCCGGCCCGAAGGACCAAATGTGCGCACCGGACCTTCCCGTCAGATCGGATTAGCGGGAGGGGGACCCGTGCACGGCGCAAGAGCGCTGACAGGCCGGTCTGTGATCCGTGTGTGATTGAGAACAAGGATATTGACATGAAATGAATGAGTGGACTGTATTTTGTATGTAGTATGAAACAACGAGTTCTTAAAACTAATGGGAAGTGGGGGGGGGACAAACTAAAATATGAACAATGATATTTATATATACACGAGATGCGGTGGTGACACACCATACGTGACAGCAGTGAAGGCGATGGCTGAGAATGTGATCATTCGGAGTTGAGCAAGATTGTCTGGCGGGGCGTGATCCAGCACTTGAGACGACGAAAAAAAACGAAAAGACAACGAAAAACGAGGAACGCGTGTATTCACGGCGGCGGCTTTGTCGTTACTCGCTCGGGTAATGTGGTGAACGACGTGTGGAAACTTTTCGATAAGCACGGTGGTGCGGGTGGGGGAGATGCGTCTCAAATAGTAAATTTTAATCGGACGATTAATACTCGACGAATACGAGAACGCAATCTACCCACCCGTCAGTGTATCGAACAAATATGTTTTATACATGAAATATGTTTCTCGATGGTAAATTATTTATCAGCTTACGAATTTTACTTCACTTATTTGACAAAACAATACCGTGCCGTCTGTAGAAAAAACATCATTACCGAACTTATTTACGAACGAATTTAAAGGTATACGATTGCTCACCATGTATTTGGGCATTTTTATTACAAAATTTAAAATTATAAACATTTAGAACGTCAGTAAATATTCGAACACGCACAGAAGCGCACTCCCATGTCACTAGCACTCCATAGTCAAACACAATTTAAAATAATTCCCAACAAAAAACCAATAATCATAATATCAGTACAGTTTGCAATAAGAAAACAAATGAGTACAAATTATGGCAGACTACGATAATACCAAGAAGACAAGAACGTTTAGCGCTGCCTGGCGTGATATGATGGACGCGTCTCTTTGCTAAGTATAGAATTATAATACTGGTTGAAAATATCTTATATTTCCGTCAAACATTTAGTCCGACTTTAATATTATATTATGTATAATAATAGATTTGTAGCTAAGATTTTATATAAAAAAAATCTAAATATAACTTCAAAAATTAAGAAAATGTATAAAATACACCAAATGTACTAGAAAATTACTTTGCAACTAAAAATTACCGGAAAAATGCAAAAATCCAATTTAAAACATATACCATTGAGTTCTGCGTTACAAGAAACAAATTTGAATAGAAATAAGTCTCGAATATAAGCATTAGAAAAATAAATGCAAATTCATCAAGTTCAAGGCCCTAGTTATTACTAACGTCTGTAAGAAAATATTTTTTCTGCCTTTATCGTATGTTATAATTTATCGCGACATTGTGTAATGTTATAAATTACACGTTTAGTTAGTAAATATACTAACATATAGTTAACATATACTGAATACTTGGCGATAAATGTTTTACGATTAAACGACGTTAAACGAACTGAAAATTAATCGAGCTGCTTAGCTGACATATTTAACCTGTGCATAGTTCGAAAATATTCTCGAGCATCAGTGATAGTCAACGGCCGTCGGTTAGCCCACCTTTTAAACAGTATTGTATAATGATTTCTGAATTTGTATAAAACTTAATCTTTTTTCGGTTTACAGTATAAATTATTTTTGGATTCAACCTATTACAATACTTACCACCCTTTACATAATATTTTATTTCAATAATATATTATTCTGGTATATAATTTACAGTAAAGTATTTCTCAGATAATAGTTAATAATTTTTTTGATTATTAGAAGACAATTATAACAAACATTTTAAACAATATTATCAATGTAAGTATTATGTTATACGATAAATGATGTATCGTGTGCATATTTGTCAAATTACATGAATATAATAGAATTTTAATTCATTGTATCTTACTCAAATATATTAACCGAACGGTTTTGTATCGTTACATGTGTAAACCTGTATAATTCGTAAACAATATGTATCAAAATCGAAGTATATGATAATTCTCGTATTATGAACATACACAACATAATATTTACATATTTTAATTCATTGTGAATTTTTGTCCTGTAGCGTATGCTGAATTTAAAATTTTTTTCCGTGAAGCATATTACAATTTAAGTGAGTAATTTAAATGTATTAATTTTCACATTTCACAAGTGTAAAAACAACTATTGAAAATCTGAACAAATTGACATAAAATTATTATATCCAACCAAACAAGTTACAAAATATGAAAAAAAAAAATAACAAGATATTTTGAGATTCCACATATATAAACATATCAATTTAATTTATGTTGACGGATTTAATAAAAGTTCAAGAATTTACTACATTTTGTCAGTAATGTCTAAATTGGAAAAAGTTGAAATCCAACATCAAATTTAACATCATTTTCTTTAATTATAAAAATTATATAACAATGCGCATTTACAAAATTTGGATAATCATAAAAAATATACATAGCCAATAAACATTAATAAATAAACAGATATTTAAATGTTATGAAACCGAAACTAGAAATTTTGACATACGTTATCACCTAACATAAATCCAAACACGATCTTCTAACAAAAATAAAATAAATACAAATACAAATAATTATCATAATATTCATATACTATCACTTTAGTAACTTCGATGTTAAAGGTTGTGTATAAACCTAAAAATGAGGCGGAGCACGAGTCATTTGAATTGATTGGAAATTTTTAAATTAAAATAAATTTATGATAGATATACGTAATACAATACAGTGGAACATTTTACTAATAGTCTTATGCATTAAAGAAAGTTAATTATTATTTATAAATAAGAAAAATAAACAAATTTTAAATGTATACATAATAATTATATTATTTTAATAATATATATCTAAATTATACCATTTTCATGAACGAATAAATACGTGAATGTTATTTCACAATAATGTAACAATACTAAATTGTATGCAGTTTTTAACAAATTAAACAATTTTTTTTGAAAATATTCGCTAAAAATGTTTTCATGAAAATTAATTCGTTTATTTTGTTGTATTCATAAGGTATTTGTATTCATTTAAATGCAACACGGTGTTATGAATGTGTATAATATCAGTTATATGAGATATACGTTAGTATAACAAAATATTTCTAGAACTTGGTGATTAAATGGAGAAATGACTTGATTAGGAAGTAGTCAGCAGAATGATTCTTTGTTGTTTCACGAAGAACCAAATTTAAAATTGTTTTGGTGGGGTATATAGAAGAAATACGATATATATATACATATGTACAATATAATTTATTAACAACACGAAAATTCAAATAAGCAAAAAGGAGATGTATAAACGTGAACATTTATTCAAACTGTATACGTATGATCGTCTGTATACATTATATTAGTTATAAGTTATAATTGCACACTAATAAATACTCCAAGATATGTCATATTTTATGTACGGAATTTATCTTTTCTAGCAATTGATAGCGAAATGAGTATTAAGATTTATCTTATTTTAGAATATTAATGTTTTGTGCAGAAATTATTAATATAAATTAATATATTTTAATATTTATTATATATATATACTGCATATTATGTCAAATATGTATGTTTGTACTTTACATGATCTTCGTTTAATATTTTTCCGAGTTCGTCATGTCTGTCCAAGATGCTTACAACAGTACTTTTATTATTTTTTAGGTTTATTTGTAAACATATTTACTGTATTGCAGTTTAGAAACCAAATAAATAATTAATTACAAACAATCTCATATTTACATTCGATAATATATAGGTCACACCACAATGTATAATGTAAAACTTCAATTTAACATTTCAAATATATTCTAAATATTCATTAGTATTACAATCTTAACTAGTCACCACTTATCCTATTATATGACATTACTAAGAATGAAAATATAAAATATTGTAACAGAAATTAAATTAAATTAAATTAGTATAAACTGCTGATATAAAATATTAAATAAAAAACTATTTCATAATATTAAAAGGTATAATAATTATTTCCTTAGAATCAAGAAGAGACTTATACAATGATATGTTAGAATTCGTTACACAAAAATTAGAAAAAATTTATGTAAATTCTAATTCTCGTAAGTATCAACGGAAATTATTTACTATGAATTAAAATAAATAAAGATTAATACAAATTATACTCAGTCGTATGTTATGCACATTTGAATCAAATTTAAAATCTTTTATTAATTTGCAATTTTCAATTTTTTTAGTGGATTTTATGAACATTCGTGAATTGCGTAAAGAATACTTAACATTGCCGAATTAACTTAACAATCAAGAAAATAGTGATAAACCTAATATAATCTAATTGTATTATAACTAAAGAAGTAATAGATAATTAGTCGAAACTTAATGTATTTGTTACTATTACTTATAACCATTAATTTTTTCATTACTATTATCATCATTATTATTATTATCATTATTATTATTATTATCACTATTATTTATTATCTTTTTTAAAATTTTTCAAAAACAATAAATTAATCTATATATCTATATTAAACATTTTATATAATTGAATTAAGTGGTTGTTAAACTATTATAATGTTTCCAAGAATAATAATTAACCCTCAAGTGCACGCATCTTTTATTATAACGTTAGTGCACGCTAGTGGTATTCTATGCCGCTATTTTCGTTTTGGCATTTTTTATTTCCTATATGGCTAATAGAAACATCCAAAACGAGTTTATCATATAAAGTTTTATACAATCACAAACATTTTTTTTTCATTTTTTTTTTCAACATTTTGAAAAAAATTACCTAAGCTTCGCGGAACCCTGAAGTGATCTCCGCGGATACAGTTTAAGAAACGCTGCCTATACCATGGGCTATCTATGTATTCTATAATCAATGGTAATACATTTTAAATCAAGTTTAAATTAACCGCCAATATAAAAAAAATGTATGGTACTAAGGATTATGTACAATATTTTTTTCCTTATTTTGGTGGTGACACTGGTGCTACACTTCAGCTCAAATTATCGTATTCCCATAAGTGCCCGTGTAATTTATTATCAGTGTCCATTCCGGTTTCATCTATTTTGTGGAGATACCACGTGCAAGTGTATTGTTTTCCGTATTATAAGCCGTATAAGTTTTTTTTTTAATTTATAATTTATATTTTAAAAATTTACTATAAAGCAGTAACGAATACAAATATTGTATTCCCTATGTAATATATTTAAACAAAAATTACTTGTAATTTACCGTTTTATAGTAAGTAAAACTTACTTTGTAAGTAAGTGTATAACGAAACTACCTATAGGTAGTTTAATGGTCAAGTCGGCGTAATGGTGAGACACAATAATCAGTTGCCAAATAATTTGCCACAACTTCAGAACCTCATTAAGAGAGACCCAGCATCTTACAAAGATGAGGTGAGTGTAAATTTTGAATTTTCGCAAAATTTCTGGTTTAATTATCAGTTAACCATAGTGGAAATGATTTTATTAGTTCCTACAACAACAACGCCATTATAAATCTCTGTTGGCCGTGTTCACATTGCGTCCAACAGACTTCAACAAGAGCCTAGATGAATTGGTGATGTTCATGGCCCAGGTGGCACATTGCTATTCTGGTGAATTGTCCACCTTTGCACAAGAACTTACAGATATATTGCAAACGCATGGACCAGTTCTCGACAAAGATATGCGAATGGTACCTAATTGTGGTTGTTTTTCAATGTAGTAACATTTTGATAATTATGAATTAAACTTATCTCGTTCCCTTTTATTTAGACATTTTGCCGAGCTTTGATACTTTTACGTAATAAACGGTTGTTAACACCAACCGATTTGCTTTCACTATTCTTTGGCTTACTGAGGTCACAAGACAAGGAGTTGAGAAAATTTTTAGAATCTCACATTGTTTCTGATATTAAAAATCTAAATTCAAAACACAAAGATGCAAGGTTAAATAGGGTAAGTGATTAATGAAAAAGAATTTCTTTAATTGTAATTTTGTTTGATTTGTTGTTTTTGTATTTTAGAATCTACAAAACTTCATGTACACAATGCTAAAAGATAATAATGCCAAGGCAGCTAAAATGTCACTAGTGAGTTTAAAGTAAAATGTATAAATATAATATTAAACGAGTTAACTATAATGTAACAAATATCATCTACTTTATTTTTAAGGGTATAATGATCGACCTGTACAAAAAAAATATTTGGAAAGACACTAAGACCGTCAATGTGATATCATCTGGTTGTTTTTCAAAAATTACAAAAGTGATGGTTGCTGCTTTAAAATTTTTCGTAACAGTGGACGCAAATGAATCTTCTGATGAAAACGATTCTTCAAGTTCAGATGATGTAAATTTTCGAAATTATTTATTACCAAGTACATTTAAATTGATTAGTGTTATTCATATTACAGGACACTCCAAATACTAGAGAAGTGATTATGGCCAATAAAGTGAGCAAAACGACACGAAAAAGAACAAAAAACTTGAAAAAAGTCAAACGATTGGTCGAGGTAAATACTCTTTTGATTTCAAAATATCTATGCGATTGAGTAATATTTAATAAATCTACTTATTTACATTACTTTAGAAAAACAAGAGAAAAAAAAACCAATCGCAATCGTCTAGTTTTGCTGCATTAACACTAATACATGATCCACAAGGGTTTGCAGAAAACTTATTTCATCAATTGGAAAAAAGACATGAACGATTCGAAGTGAAAATGTTGACATTGGATGTTGTGTCACGTTTAATTGGTTTACATCAATTAATACTTTTCAATTTTTATCCCTATATACAACGATTCTTACAACCTCATCAAAAAGGTTAATAAATCTTTTTTTCTACCTTCTAAGAGAATGTCGCACTTATGAAAAACTAAATTTTGACTCTAGATTGATGATAACTGTACCTAAAGAATAGCAGTAACCTTTTTAAATATCTTTAATAATAAAAGTTATTAATTTTTTAAGGATAATAATATATTAAAAGTATTTGTTATAGTAAAATCTAATTCTACTATTACACAGATAATTTTACTCAATGCAAAGAAAAATCAAAACAGTAAATTTTCATAATGATTATGCAATTTTTTTTTTCTTTAGCATTCTTCTATTTATAAATCAATACATTTTTATTGAATATATAATTTTGATGTAATAGCAAGAGTTCGACATTTTATATTGATATCTGTCTATAGAGTTACTAAATTAAATTGACTGAAAAATCATTTAATAATTTAAGATTTATTTTGTAGAAGTAGTAAGAATGATGCAATTTGTTGCTCAAGCATCACATGACATTGTCCCACCAGACGTATTGGAACCTGTACTGCGTGCTCTAGTGAATAATTTTGTCTCTGAAAGAAATTCATCAGATGTTATGGCAATTGGGTAAGTTAATGATTTTTTTTAAAATTTTAATTATGAGTAATACTAGCGTACGTTTCCAGGTTAAATGCGATTAGGGAAATGTGTACTAGAGCGCCATTAGTTATGACAGAAGATTTATTGCGAGATCTCGCACAATACAAAAATTACCGAGAGCGTAGTGTTATGATGGCAGCCAAGTCATTGATACATGTTTACAGATCTTCCATGCCACATTTATTACACAAAAAAGATAGAGTAATTATATAGGGCATCTTATGGCTTTTTTATATTATTTAATTACAATTGATTATTATGTGTAGGGACGACCTACTGAAGCTATGTTGGAAATTGTAGCAAGAAAATACGGTGAAGTTGATGCCAAAGAATTTGTACCTGGCGCTGAAATACTTCTCGAATCGGAAAATGCAGAGTCTGTTGATAATTCTGACAGCTCGGATGACGAATGGGTGAATGTTAGCCATTCAGAAGATGAAATTGGTGACGATGACAATATTGATGATGAAGAAAGCGAAGAAGATGGTGATGACAGTGTAGAAGATGAAGAAAGCAATGATAATATAGAAGATATAAATGAAACGGATCAAAGTACTTGTACGCAAGGTTCATTGACACTGGACCAAACTACAACGAAGAAAGTAGTAACTAAAAAAGAACAATTGGCAGAAAAGAAAGAAAAAGCAGCACAAATTAGTTTAACAAGAATATTAACTGATGAAGATTTTAAACGTATAGAGATTGCACAACTGAACAAACATATGACATCTGCAAAGAATCGTAAAAGGCCAGCCGAACCTGATGAAATCTCAAGGTAAAAATACTTTTGAAATAAATCAAAATATACAATATAATTAGGTACATTTTTTTTTTTCAGAGGAGAATTAGTTAAACTTAAAGATATTGAAAATATTTACAAAAAAAGAAAGCATGATAAACAAACAAGAATAGACTCCATCAAGGTTAATTGAAACAAATTAATTGTTTTGGCATTTTTCATATAATAATTTAAGAGATAAATAAATTTTTCATAACTAATAATTTTAGAAAGGGCAGGAGGGCAGAGAAAAATTTGGATACAAGGATGGGCGCCTAAATCCGTTTTCAAGTAAGACAAACAGAGAGAAAAAGAAGACTAAGAATTTTATGATGATTAAACACAAGGCCAAGGGGAAAGCAAAGAAGTCGTTTAAGGACAAACAAGTAATTCAATTTAATAATAACTTAATAATAAAAAAAAGTTTTTATTAGTAAGTTTCCAGTTGATAATTAGTTAATTTAACATCATTCAAGTAATTTAAAAAAAAATTAACTTATTCAGTGTAATTTTATAAAGTTATAATATGTATTTTTTATACTTGTTTGTGTGTTTAGTCAATTGTCGATAATATTTGTTTTATTACATTGTTGTATTTTGTATAACAAATGACTTACTCTATTACAGTTTTGGATTAATACAGATTTTATTTTATTATTTATTTTTAACTTTAAAAGAATATATATTCTCAGACAATATTTATAATCATATATTATAAAAAATCAATTATTTTTAAGCTTTTAATATCATTTTTATGACCGATTTTCTGTAGAAATATGCTTGGAATTATTTACGATCTCAATATTTTAAAGAAATATAAAACATGACCTAAATATAGTCATTTATTTTTTTCAGATTGCATTACGAAATCATTTGACCAAATTGAAGAAGATGAAATAACAATGAAAACATTAAATATAAACAATTTTTTTTTTTCAAAAATAAAAATTAACAAGTATAAACGTTGATAAAATAGTTATAAATTGTTTTGGAATGTATGTAAATATAAATGAATTAATGCGGTATTAAAAATAATATAATAAATTTTGGCACATGTAAATTCCCATGATGTAATTAATAAAAAATATATAAAATATATTATTGCTTAATCACTAATTTTGTGGCATATAAAAGTGTTCGGCAAAGTCTTCTACTTCTTTCGTCAGTGCTTTGACGCGATTAGCAAACACTGGATCAGTCGTAAGAGTGGACTTGAAATTCACCAGTTTTGGACCGGACACTTTTTGAGCTTCTAATGCTAAATTCAAACCTAAGACACAATAAAATTCAGTCATACACAATATATAGGAAAAAAACCATATTAATCCTTTTAATGTAAATCATATTTTTTCAGAATCAAATTTTGGGTTTATGAATATTTCTAAATATAATTTTAAGTACTACATTTCTACAAAAATTAATTCAAACTAAATGATAACTATTAAATAAGACCAGATATTGATAACTCTTTTTATTTGTTTTGGAGTATTTTAGGACATTGATAATTTTTATGCAAAAAATATGTTTCCATAGAATATAAATCTAAATAACTAATTTTTATATGAATTTGTCAACATCATAAAATTATTATTACAGTATTTTTTGTGAAATTAGAAAAAATTGTGTAAGTTAACTTTCTTATTAAAATTAGCTTTGAATTAACTAATAAAATAAGTTAAATTTTAAAAATTAAATAATTAAAACTATTTTTCATAAATTAAAAGCACTTTTGTGTTTTTAATTTTGTTAGGGTATTAGTATTTTAAGGGCATCAGCATGCCGACACCTCATTAATAAATACAATAAACTATTAGTTCAATATTTAATCATTAAAATTTTTAAAAAAATATTCTGCATCGGAATAACAAAGTAAAAAAATTAAAAAAAAATTTGAAACAATAACACATAGTATTCATATCCAAATTCAATTTTAAATAAATATGTATAAACCAGAAAAATGACGATCTGAGTAAAATTAATGTTTAAGAACACAATACCTTTGTGAATCAATTCGGCGACTACAATGATGTCCTGTTCTTTCATCCCTCGTGTGGTAAGAGCTGGCGTACCTAAACGGATTCCGTATGGATTCATAGCACTTTTGTCGCCAGGCACAGTATTCTTATTACAGGCGATTTCTATGGTTTGCAACGCAAATTCGGCTTTAGAACCAGTCAAATTAATTGGTCGAAGGTCAACCAACAACATGTGTACGTCGGTACCGCCTGTGGTTATTTTGTACCCGAGTTGTTTGAGAGATTTGGCCAATTGTTTGCAGTTGCTCAAAACTGTCGTTTGATAGTCTTTGAACTCCTGTGTAGTAGCCAGGTGCATGGCGGCCGCAATCCCTGCAATGGCATTGTTGTGAGGTCCACCTTGGAAACCTGGGAAAACTGCAGCGTTCACACGATCTTCCAAATCATACATGACTTTTTCACCAGATTTAACACCGATCTCACACCTACATTCAAAAACAAAAAATACACCATGTATTTTACTAAGTTAGGTTGTTAATGTTAAGTCAGGTCGAGATGAACTGATCTAATTGGAGAAACAGTCAACCTTTGCGATAGAATATCACACCAGCACGAGGACCTCTTAATGTCTTATGAGTAGTAGACGTGACAACGTCGCAATGTTCAAATGGTGATGGAATAACACCAGCAGCGACTAAACCACTAATATGCGACATGTCAGCCATCAGATATGAATTACTGGCTTCTGCTATTTCTCTGAAACGTTTATAGTCCAATGTCCGTGGATACGAGGTAACACCTGGAAAAATGACGATTAGTCAAAAACAATAGAAAGCCAGCAATTTCCTCACATAATTTATACAAACCAGCAATAATAACATCAGGTTTAAAGTTCTTTGCGGACGTTTCCAACTCTTGGTAATCTATCAGACCAGTCTGTGTGTCAACATGATATGGTAAAGTTTCGAAAAATATTGATGCCGCAGACAATCGTTTCTTTTGAGTCATAAGACCATGACTGATATGACCACCATCTTGTAAATCTAAACCTGCAACATTTAAACATGTAAATGTTATGACATTGATCTTTGCTTCTTCACTCAAAAAACTATTAATATATTTCTTAATTTTAAACGTTATTCATTTCATACAAACGTATAAAAAACCATTCAAAAATGTAAATATAGGCAATATTTTTTACCCATTATTCGTCCTCTGCCTCCACCAATTAGAGCTGTGTACGCTTCAACATTAGCCGGCGAACCAGAGTACGGCTGAACATTCACTCCCCAGAGTTCTGGATCCAAAGAAAACGTTTCAAGACATCTCTTTTGGCACAATACTTCGATCTGGTCAATCACTTGATTACCACCATAATACCTGCATTCAAATAATATCGATTGTACAAACCAAACAATATAAAACGCATCAGGTATCGTTCCGAGATATCATTTACCTTGCGCCAGGGAGTCCTTCAGAATATTTGTTGGTCAAACAAGATCCCAGACATTGCATAACGGAAACCGATGTAAAATTCTCAGATGCTATTAGCTCGAGTCCTTTCTTTTGACGCTGTGCTTCTTGACTGACCAATCCGTACAATTCAGGATCGGCTGTTTCCAGTGGGAGACTTAAGCTCGAATTCAACGATTTCATTGACGACATGGTAACGAATCTGTGAAAAACAGAACACAATATGTAATTGAAAATTACACATACCCAAAAACAAAAACATGCTCAAAGATTGCAAGCATGTAGTTACCGTCAAATTAGAAGTTTATTTTTGTAAAAATCAAAAAAACCTCGGCGATAAAAAAAAAAAACACCCAACAGCGAAAAGTACAAATAAAATTCTTAAAAATACCTGAAAAAATAGTCTTACTTGTTTTGGAAATGTGGCCGTCGAACACTGACCAACGTACGTGATATCGGACGTAAATACATAATTCATATATTTCCTAAGTAAGAGGAAACTTACTTATTTCACAATAATGATTCGTGAGGAAATTCTTGTGATTATTCGATCTCATAGAAAAAAAAAAAAAATGTAACCCGTTCGCGAGTTCTCCACGACTCTCTTGCGAAACGATGGTTCGGAGTTCAAAGCTTATCTCTCGTTCGACAACAAACTATTATTATTACATTAATTATGGGCAACGGGCAGATATTATGGTACAATAAGTATCAGAAAACGGCGTTTAATACGATAATATGTGATTGGCGACGGGTGGTATGTGAATAACTGATCGTTGCTTACCTCGAGTGTGCGACGAAAATTTTAAAGAATAATACTCAGACGATCGCGTACACTTTTCCGTGCGAAAATCCAACGTATTTTTTTTAATATAACGCCCGAGGACACGTTACGACCGAAACAATAATCTCCGCGATCATTAATTTACTCTCGATTAAAATCATTATTATTCAGACATACTCCTACTTTTCCGTTTTCGAAGTCAACTAAACGAGAACAATATTCTGATTGGCGGATAATTCGTATCGTTTCAATTACACGTTCGCGCACACGAGGGACACGTGCGACGATCCGGCGATAATGACAAAACGTATACGACGTACGGTAATGACTATAATACAGTATATGAAATCATTTATTATAAATCATGTGTATGATACGAAAGACTAAAACACGCGACTAAAACGTCGAGTTTCGTCGATTGGAAAAATAATCTCTTAACCATACTTAACCTAACTGATAAAGAGGTGAAGAAAAGGTCCGTCCGATTTTCGCGCCTTTACATCGATCACCAAAATCGATTGTAATAATAATAATAATTATTATTATTATTGTTATCATTATTGCAACGAAAAACCGTAAAGCATGACGTATGTACAATACAACCGTTTAAATTTTCACATCCGATACGCGTGTTATTTTTATATTCATTCAACGTTAAAAAAAAAAAATAGCCTCGTTTCTTGCCTTTGTGTCGTCCGCGATTACGGATATCTATCACGATCGTGGTGCCGTTATGTCTTCACGTTATCACGGAGCGCAACGACTGATAGCTTATCACAGTTATCCGTATCGAACAGGTGTCATCCGAAGGATTATTTGCTGCAACGCTGTACGTGTGTGATGTGTATACTTGAGCAAAAATACTTTTTTTAGATTTGTTCAGAATAAATAACGTTTTCGAATACACATAAAAATCAGTATTCAGAATGTAAATTTGTATGCGTTATGATTATTGATAACAGTATTCATAAAGTATTTTAAACTATCGCACAACTGGTATTTGTGCCTATTCCGAATACTTAAAAAAAAAAATTTAATTAACGAATATAAATAATAATAATTTATATATGTATATTATTATTTCGGGTAATTTAAAACGATACATATAGAATCTTCTTCTTCTTCTTCCGGTTCTAAGACCCATCAGGACCATCCCATTTCGCACCCAATCCTTCATCCATTTCTATCCATCGATTTTTCTTTCCAATTCGGACCTCCACCTGATGATTCCACATTCTTTTTAATTAAATCTTCCCAGTGGTCTTTTTTCACATGGATTTTGTTCCATCACGTCTTTTATTATTTCGTTCTGGCTCCTCCAAGCATGCTCAGCCCAATGAAGTTTTCGCTTTCTTATTTCATTAATTATACTAGTACTCTGAAATAAAGATTCTAGCTCTGCTATTTCAATTAACTAATTACTGTTGTAATTAAGTTTATTAGTTTCCTAGGAAATTGGAGTTCTCTCAGAATATTTATCATACTGTCTCTATGAATGAAGTAATAGGCTTTTTTTAAATTTACGAAAAGAACATGCAACTCCTTAACAAATTCTCACATTTTTTGGAATATCTGCCTTAGTAAAATGTATTTATGAAAGAATATTTAGATATCTTCCTTTTATCTCCAAACTTATTATTTTTTGAAGAGAACCTTAATACTATATAATATATAATGTACCTACCTATAACCCGTATAGGTAAAACTGTACAAGGCACCTTGCTGACACGTTAAATATTTTTTTTTGATTCATTTAATGAAGTTCTAGTTATTATAAAAAATATAAGTTAAGTTAAGAATTAAAGTTGTCTAAAATAAATTGCATTATAAATGAAATAAGACTAATATATATGTATATTGAAAAATGAGAAAAGCACCCGTGATACTTTCAAAACAGCTGGAACCAATGAAATTTTACTATAAAAATTTACAATATTAAAAAAGAGAATCGGCGTTCAAAACATTTGCTTTTCTTTTATAAATTTAAATTTATTTAGATACCTACGTATAATATACGAGTATATATGTAAATCAAATAATTGAACTTAAAAATATCATGAGTAGGCAATAATATATTAATTGCAATGTTCTAAACGTTCAGTATATTATAAAGCATTATATTACTTACCTATAATATAAAATATTAATTAAAACTTTTTAAAAAATATATACATTTTCGACAAAAACGATAAAACTCAAACGCTAATATATTTTAAAATAAACAAAATTATTATGATTACAAAATGCGTGTTGACATAATTAATTAAATTTGTAACGAGATTCATATTTTAGAGTTTAATAGGGTCCATGTAAATTAATTTTGTTTATAGTAATCTAATTCTGAATATCAAACACGTCATCGATTACTCAAATTAGTATATACTCTACCCTATTTATTTGCTTAATGGATGTCACATAATAGAATTTTTGGATATTCCCAAAGTGTATACGAAAACGAACTGCACGTATATATATAGGTAGGTGATATGATATAATATGACACTATACGCCGCGTACGTATACACTAATATATATACCAGGTATATGTAAAATATTTAGATTTATTAGATAACCGATAATTTAACACATTTTACACATTTATTATTTTTAACGAGTTTAATTTAAAAACCATAAAAAAAATAGTTCTAGCTCAGTTCAATCTACCCCCTCTTTCACACTTTATTGCACTCCTAATTTTTGTTCGCGACTTCATCTCTTTAAAACGTCGTGCCAGGTCAACCTGGTAAAGAACTAAACTTCTTTCAGATAATAACAACCTAGCTAATAGAACAAAAAACATGTTAACAGAACCAGCCCCTATTTTTCATAAAGATTTGTACTACACATTTTTTAATGTGAGTACAGTAATACAGAGCTGTGGAAGGCAAAGCCCCCCACATCCCCCCCTCTAACAAACTTCTATGATTATACTATTAAATACAATGTCAACTTTTTTTTTTTTAGTAATAATTCTTTTTTATAGACTGAAAATATACTTATGTCTAGTATAAATCTGAAAACAATTAACAAATTATTTATTTTAATGTGGGATATATAATTTAAAATTTAATAGATACATAATTAATAGATAAGTCCTCATCAGCTGTCTTGCTTAATCTGGCTTCCGCAAAAACACCTTCATACCATTCTTGTTGTTTTAAAAGAGGATGAACTTTATTATGTCTTTTTTTGTCAGACAGCCATTTTATGACAGTTTGATGAGGATGAAAATACAAAAACCACCATTGATATTAGATTCACGATAGTCGATTATCGTCAATGATAAGTGATAACTAATAGAAAAACTAAAAAAATATTCTTCTTTAAAAATTTGAATAATGTGTACTGTATAGGTACTACCTACTATCTAGCCAGTAGTCTTATTTATTAGTATTTAGTAGGTACACAATTCTCGAATCCGTAGTGCACACTTTTAATTTCGGATTACACACTTTGTGTCGGGGTTCACTAAAAAATAGGGCCTGAACAGAATTACGCAAAGAATCATTTGATAAATACACCACTTCTCTTTCCGTTAAAAATTGTTCCCTTTGGAAAGCTACAAAAAAAATTCTGCGTAAACCGACAATATTACTCCTCTAAAAAAAGGAGACTTAAACTGGCCAATTAACGACAAGATTAATCGACAAAGCGGCACTTTTCGGAGCACATCTTGCAAAGGTTTCCGACGACATAGTGATATACCAACACCTTTATTATTTACTAATATTGAAAGTCAACTATCCATTTAATCCTATTATAAAAAATAAAAAATTATACCCTATTATCAATTTGGTTTCCGGGAAAGACATTCCACCATACATCAAATACACCGTCTCATAGATCTAATATCAACAAGCTTGGAAAAAAATTATTCTCTTTGACAATTATGCTTGACGTGTCACAAGCATTTGATCGAATTTGGTTTCCGTGAACCTTCCCTCTCTCTCATTATTTATTTTACAAAAATTATATCGAGAAAATCGCTCTTTCTTAAACAAAGTTTTTACAACGAAATTTTTCCTATGTATCCCATCAACTCTGGCATCCCATAAGGAACTATCTCGTCACCCTTATTATTCAATATTTATACTTCTGACCAAATTACATCACCTTAAACTTATGTTGTGATTTATGCCAATAATAAGATACATATTTTCATTCACAAAAACCACAATATTGTTTCTTTACAACTTCAGTCATACCTTAATACTATGCTTATTTGGTTCAACAATTGGCCAATAAAATAATAAAAGCAAATCTTGCCACACTACTTTTAGTCTTCGTAAAAAACTCTCCGTAAGTCTTTATTAATAACATACCTATCCCCACTGACGTTAAATCAAAATATCTTGGTATAATTCTTGATAGAAGATTAACATGATCCTCCACATTCACACCAAAAAACTAGCCGAAATTCAACGTCTCGGAGCCCTTCAATCACTACTCAACAAAAATGCAAAAATTAACTTGCATTGTAAACTTATAATGTATAAATATTTCATTAAACCTATGTGGTTTTATAGCATAGTATTGCAAGGAGTCGCGAAAATTTCAAATATTAATAAAATTCAAATTCTTCAATCTAAGGCTTTGTGTTGTATTTTTAATGTTTTTCCATCAACTTTTATCTCTAATCAAATAATACACAATGACCTCCATTTTCCCATAGTTTATGTCGATATAAAAACTTCCATAAAAAACTTAGTTAAAAACTAACTAAGATTAACTAATTAAGATTAACCCACAGATATACCTTAAAACTGTATATTTGTAGCAGTACAAATTGTCAATAAACAACGTCGTTAATTGGCGAAACGTTTTGAAAATTCTGGTTTATTATAGTGATGCCGAGTCTACGCGTTGATGGACGAGTTTTCATTCGTCGCAGGGGCTCTTAACTTAACGTGCACTGAGTATAGAAATAACTTATTCTGTGATGGTATTTTCATGAATATTGTACTATTATTGTAAATTATTGTATGCTCTATTAACTTTGGGACTTTGGTATCGGGCGGCTACGAGTTTTACATACCTATTGTACATACGATACAGCTGATATTTTACATGATATGATATTAGATATTATAACATTAATTTAGGTAGGTACATGTGTTTTGTATGCTTTTCCTAATTATTATTAAAGATTGAAAAAGGTTTATTTATATAAAAATGTTGTAAAATACTATTCTATTAAAAATTGTATAGAGGAATTTTTTTAATTGAAAAAAAGAATGCAGTTAGAAATTAGGTTGTATATTAGTGGTAAACTGGAAGTGTTTATGGACTTTGATATAATATAGTATGAAGATGAACGCCATTGAATTTCCTTATAATCCGTGTCCGATATGATAGATTGATAAAATACAAAATTGATGATTCCAAATTATAATCAGTATTGAATTAATAAACATTGATTTTGCATTCATAAAATATATAAAAATGTAAATTATTATTTAGTATATAAATACAGTAAATGGGAAGGGCATGGGCCCCCTGTACCCCCTCCCCTTAAATACGCCACTGAGTATAGATGTGGGTGTGTGTGGGGTGTGAGCAGAGGCAGAACTATGATTTTTGACGCCCGGGGAAAATGTTAAAATTACGCCATATCATGCCCCTATCACTCCTGGCTCCCCTCAACTTAATAGCCCCAATTTATTTTATTTTTTAATACTAATAAATTCCAAAAACCAAAATAAAAAAAATACTTATAATTTGTTGATATATATATATATTTTTTTTTAAATTGATATTTAAAAAATAATATAGAAGTAACTTCTAATTTAATAAATAATAATATAAGTAGAAAACTTTCCAAATCCTATAAAATGAAAACCAACGTATATATGTATAGGTACCAACCAGAAACGTATAAAAAAATGAAATAGTTCATTATTTTAGATAAGTACCTAACTATTACTAATTAACATACGAGTACACAATTAAATTAAAAGTTCCTTCTTTACTATTTAAATATTTTTAACTTTATTAATTTAAATGTTAGATAATTAATTCCATTACCACAGAACTAAATTATCAATTTAAAACATAACTTATTATATATGTATAAAGGTATATTATTATTAATAATTGAAAATATTTTTTTCTTGTTTACTATATTTATATAGTTCTTGTTAACCGTTGCATGTAGAGGTTCACATCGAAAATACGTTATTTAAAAACGAGTAGTTTAGTGCTACACCGTGTTTTTCACCGATATTCTGTAATAAAGTGATAAACCGACGGTAATAAAACTGTTTAGACCGATTAAAAAAAAACCGCTAATATGACAACTAGCAAGGTATTACTTATAAAATTGACAGTTGTTGCTTATGTAGCTATTAAAATATGTAGGCAGGTATTATATTAATTTTCACAAAAAAGTCGGTTGCGATTTCTATATAGGATATATATATAATAAGTTATTTAGTTGTTGTTGTTGTTGTTGTTATTATTTTTATTATTATTATTATTATTATTATTATTATTATTATTATTATTGCTTAAACTTATTAGTTATAGTCGTGTGTATCAGTTTAATATATATCGTATTAATATTTAATAAAATACAATATAAACTGAATAATGACGTTTTAGGTATGTGGTATACTATATGGCATTAGTTGTATATATTTTATAATAAATTAATAAGATGTATTATTTTTATTCTTTCGAATCACATGACATATTTATGCTTAAACTTGCAACGATGTATTACTAACACAGTTTACCTAATACTATTACATTTTAAAGATTTACTCCAAATGAAAATAATAAACTATAGGTAATTATTTATAATATAAATATATAAAGTCTGTTTGTCGTTGGCATATACATAATTATATTATTGTCAATGATTTATACTAATGTAACAAATAATAAATCAACTTATAATGTTGTAGTTATTAGTTATATTATATTAATTAACTAAATTTGTAGATTATAAGTAGATAAAATAACTAATAATAATTATACCTAATATTTATCATAAAATATATTTAGTACATAAATATATATACAAATAACATAATTATTTCAGGGCTCCAGTGATTATTACACCTGTTATAAAAACATATAGGCATTACCAATGGCGTAGCCAGGATTTTTATTTAGGGGGGGGGTTGAGGCTGTTATATTTTTACTTTCTTGATAAACTTATAAACTAATAAAAACTACTGAAAAATACCTATTATATACGTAAGCATTATTAAATTTTACCTAACCTAACCTGTTACACTAGGTGATTATTACCTCAGGCAATTATTACCCCCCCCCCACACCGGTAATAATGTATGGAGGTAATAATCGCCTGTTACACCGGCGATCAATCTCCGTTTTCCCTCCCCCCTAGTTCCACCACTGAACTAAGGCCTGCTAATCCCGACCCATTCACAATTATAGTTACGACTACGATTACCACTAACACTCAAACCACTGTTGCAGGGAATAGAAACATTTATACCATTTTTGTTTTCGTACAGTTGTTCGGTTCATAAAACACGTAAGGGATGTATTTTTCATATTTCCATTGTGTGTCGCCGAGTTTATCAGAGAAAAAAAATCACCCTCCGCGCTTTTCCTCTGCACGTGTACGACGACAATACGCGGGTATCCAATTCGTACGAATTCGTATTTTTATAACAAGTGGCCGAATAGAAAAGTAAACAAATCGTCGTGGTTATCGCACGTACGTAAGGATTTGGCGAACCGCGGACATTTCTCATTAATGTGCTTAACACCTACCCGTCAACATTAAAAAAATAAAAAATCTATACACACTTTTTTCATATACGCATACCTTCTCTACTTTTTACATACTACTTTATACAATCGTTTATTATTTATTTTTTATTTTTTACTTCTATACTGTATTATATACATTTTTTTCCCTATACTATATCATTTTTTTTTTGTCTCCTTTACTATAACTATTTTTATTTTTCAAAACTTTTATGTCCTTTACTTTTTAACCACTTCGTGTGATCGTTTATTATTATTATTTTTTTTATTATTACTACACTGTAAATATCACACCGTCAGCTAGTAATTGATATTCGGGAACGAACGAGCTCGAACGACTATGGCCAGAATGAAAATCAAAAACAAATTTGACGCGGAATTCCATTGTACTTCATTTCTAATGACTGATGTTGGCACGTACGAACACTTTAAAACTCTAATTGAACGTCTACACAAGTTAAACGAGATACCGTTTGGATTGTCGTATATATCCAAAGGATCATATACAAAAGGACATCTATTACTAATCGATAACGACGATAACCTTAGACGCGCAGTTTTGACAGCATGAAAACATTCACCAAAAATTCAATAAACAAAAACGTTGCAATACGAGTTCTGCATAATAATACGATTTTGCCATAGACGATCAAAATAGTCGTGTGATAATAACGTGCACACTTCTTTATTACATCGTGTAAACACTGTATGTGAATATAGTCTGTGGGTATCGCTGTTACGTAATACACGGTAAATATAATATAATAAATGTTTTGTGTTCAGAGTACTTTCACGACGTGATCGCGGAAAGGGCGAAAAATCACCAAACGTCGGAGATAGCCGCGTGTTGTAGCCCGCCGCCGCACATAGGAGTATTTGTATAATAAAACCGCTCAAAATTATTATTTTTTCAATGTGGTATAATAAAGCATAATATTTTATCAGAGTTAATTATTTATTTTAAAAATTAACAAATTTTCAAAAAATAATGATTACTAAAAAGAAGATTTGTCAATTATTCGCTAATAATTAAATCTTCATCTTCTTCGTCTTCGTCTCTGACATCAGACATCTACAAAAAAATATGCACAAATAGTTTTGTAATTATATTATATCTTAAAATAGACCATATTAAATGAATAATAAAACAAAACAAAAATAAAAGTGAACAACATACGTAGATCACGTACATTTTTGTAAATCGCTTACGACACCATTACTCAAATCTTTTACATACTAACTTTGAAGCGTTAAAAAATAAAATGGCGGACATTAGCGGACAATTTTACAAAAGTATATGATTGTCAACAATCTATAGTTATTGCTTGTAAAAAAATTATAGCCATACTTATTAACAAAAACATTTTTTATCTAATAGTTGTAGGTCAAAATTAATTCTCAAATAGGTCTTCACAAACACGTTTTGTATTATACACAATAACAATAGAAATATAGTACATACCTTCTTCAAAAATTTATTTTTTCTCTAAACTGCACAACGCCAAAATAATAGTTTGAGCAACAAATACTACGAACGAAAGTACTAATAACAACGACAGTAGTTCAAACAACATCGTTGGGTTCCGACTGATAACGTGACAAATGGTAAGGTCGGGGGAATTTTATGCAACGTAATCTAATAAAGCGGTTATTTAGGTCGATGAATAATAGTGTTGACGAGAGTTTCATGCTAACTTGATATTTTGACTTTTAAGCGGTTTTATTGTACAAATACTTCTATGTGCGCCGGATCGTCCGAGTCAACCGACACGAAAGGGTAAATTATTTATTCCATCTATCTATGTTTATTCTAATTTTTGTTCTGATATACGTAGAATAGACTTATTTCGTGTACGGTTGACAACGCACGTGCGTTTATGTTGTTCATGGGCTATAAGGAAATGTCTAAGGCATGGGATCAGTCCACGTTCAAGGGAACCATAAACAACGAATCAACCAGCACAATTAATACGATGACCATATACAACGCGAACATCACCAAAACGCCGAACGTTTAAATGCTGAGGAAGTGGAGGAAGGAAAATGAAACTCCAAATTTTCAAATGATTTATTTATAAAATATTTATTGTTAAATTAGTCTTATTATTCTAGTTTTTGTTATTCAACTTGTCCTGTTATTTTTTTCATTTTTTCATTTTTTTTTTTTTTTTTTTTTGTTAATCGTGTTAGTTTTTTAAAATTTAAATAGCCCAAATAGGTGGGATAGAGGCGAGGTAGAAGAAGAAGAAGAAGAAGAAGACTTAAATATTTATCATTATATTGATATAATGTGATAAATAAAATTGTAAAAATTATAATTGTTTATATTTTGTTAAATAAAATTATGTTATACATGCCTGTGGTTCTAGTACTTTCAGCGCCTCAAAATATTTAAATATAAATTATATATCGTAATTGTACTTTTTCAGCATCTTTCGTTAAAAATCCTTATAGTCGTTTTGTAAACGGAAGATACAATAGTATGTGTTATGCTCATCGATTTATATGATATTATGGTATCATTATTTGAGAACAGTGACAACAATATATATTAATATTGGCATTTAGAAAAAGTCAAAAGCTATTCTAGCATTGTACTTAATATTTAAAACACTAACGTAAACTATTACGTATTTTCAATTGGAGTACTTAAACGTCTATTACGGTTGATGTTGATGTTTGAGTGTTGATGATAATATAATTAATTCAATAACCCGGTGTGTGAAGGCTGAGGTTTCTAGGCGCGTTTAAACGGTGCGGCTTGTGTAACAAACGCAGTCCGTTTAAGTGCGTCGTCAAGTGTCGCGGGAATAACAATATTATTATTATTATTCGGAGGCGGAACTAGGATTTTTGACGCCCGGGGAATTGTTAAAATTACGTTCAAGTGCCTATAATATTTTTATATTATAAACATTATAATAGGCTTCCAAAAATTTTACGACATCAAATTTTTACGCCCGGGAATTAATCCTCGTCTTCCGTCCCCTAGTTCCGCCACTGGGTATAGGTGAGTATGGGTGTGGTGTGTGAGTAGGTGTGTGTGTTTTTGTGTAAGTATAATTGTGAGTACAGGTGTGGATGTGGGTGTGAGTATGGGTATGAAAATGGTTGTGGTTGGGGATATAGATGTGGGTGTGGCATAATGGTATGGTATGGTATGGTTGGAATGGTATGGTATGGTATGCTAAAGTATGGTATCAAGAGCGTATTTGAGGGGAGTTGACAGGGGCGTTGCCCCCCCCCATATAGACATAAAATATTATTATGTTATTGATAAATTACAAAAATATTGATTATTGAAAACATATTGGTAGTAAAAGTAAAAGTTATCGTGAAGTCAGCGCTATATGATGTAGATTCACTACTGTATGGATTCATATATCAACATTTTATATCAATGATAACGGCGAGCACGATATTACTGCATCGGGATTCATATCACAGTGAAGTTTCAAGCTATTCCGTCACTCACATGTTTGTTTGTATACTGAGTGTGTAATAATTAGGGATGGCAATTTTTTCGTGAACATCGATATATCGATGTATCTCTTTTAAATCACTGATGCTTACAATATCGGAAGATTAAATAAAAATCGATGTATTTAGAAAAACATTGATGTATTTAGAAAGACATCGATGTATTTGAAAATATATCAATTTATTATGAAAAACATAAATGTATTTGGTAAAACGTCGTTAATTTAAAATAAAATAAAATAATATAATTGCTTTCTGCCACAGGTACATCAAGGAGACATTCAGTGCCTATCAAACCTCAAATATAAACTATAGTCATTACGCTATTAGGAATCCTGCTGAATAAATGATATATTATATATTATATTATAAAATATATTATATATTATATATATATATATATATATCAAAGTTATATATTTATAATTGGAAAATGTATAAAATATCACAATATAAAGAAAAACCTATACAAGTATAATTCATTATGTTTCCATAATATGTACTATGATATTATATTTATTTACTGTTTTGCTATAATGTCTTTGACGAAAGCAATAAAAAAAAAATGCACTATTGGTTTCGGTAAAACCATTTTAGGAAACAAAAACCCTTCGTTTTGCCCCCCCTCCCATAATTTGAAGTCAAATACGCCACTGTATGGTATTGTATCGTATGGTATGATATGGCCGTTGTAGCGATGTTAGTGTGGGTGTGGGTGTGGCATAACGCAAAATCGGCTACACAAATTCGGTCACGAACGGTCACGAAAAAAAAGTTATAAAAGTTATAAAGTTAAATATATATATATATGTTAAAACTTCAAAGTCATTCAAATCCATTCATAAAGTCTCTCTCCTCTTTCACTCGCCCTGAAAACCCCCTTCACCACCTAAAAATATCGTAGTGCAAAGATCTTCTTTACCAGTCACGGCGCATTCATATACCATTATATTTATAAAAATAAAAAAAAAAATAAAACGTCAGTAGGAGTGCCGGTAATGGCTAGCTTCTTCGCAGTAAATTTTGTTATTGTTTACTTTTAATTTTATGTGTATCACAATTAGTGGCGTCGATGTATCAAAACGTTTATGTTGCCAACTAGACATAGAAATAGATAGAAAATGTATGTACTAGAAAACTGTAAAACTATGAAGAATAGGTGTACTATAGTATTAGGGTCTAGGAAACATATGCGCCGTTTTTATCTAGCTGACATGCCTGTTTATTTAGTCATGGGTATAACCATCGTTCTAGATATATATGAACAAGGTTAGGTTGTACTACTCCGAACTAACAATTAACAAATAACAAAATTGACAGTGAAGAAACATTCATTTAAATGAACCTAAATATAATGTGTTGGGATCACAACGTATGGACATAGGGATCGGCACCACTGATCACAATTATTTATTGTGCTATGAACACAGATTGTAATTTCTTTTTTCTAATAAAAAAAAAAAAATGTCAGCAAAATGTATCAATTGTAATTTCTAGATTTTAATACATTAAAAACAGCGAGTACTATATTAATAGTATAATTAATTTTTCAACCTCACGAAAAAACGCTATATAAATGCATGGATTATGACTTACGGATTTTGGAATTTATCTGATCGTATAAAACAATCTCGCAACAGCTCGAAGATCGACTTTTTTACTATCTAATACCTGTATAGTGTAAACATTATGTATATATACATAAAGTGAATTCAATTTTTATAAAATATTAAAATATCGGAAAGGTCGCTTTTGTTTTAACGCGCGTAATAAAACTGTTTGAACTTTGGTATTACTTTATTGCAAAACACGATTGACGATAACTATTGATATAAAAGCTAGACATCTGTGGGAAGTTATAACCACGGTTAAATGGTTAAATCAAGTTCACTGGTTACTGGTTAGTATTGTCTAGACCAGGGATCCCCAAACTTTTTTATTCGAGGGCTACAAAAAATATTAAAAGCTCTTAGCGGGCCAAAATGTATGAACAAATATAATTTTTAATTTTATAGAAATATACATAAGTATTTATAAATATTTAAAAAATAATTCTTATGATATATTTAAATATACTTAGTATTAATTTTAATAAAAAAACTTTATTAATGAGAAGTTCGAAATTGATGTTTTTCTGTTAATATTTTATTGAACTGAGGTTCTATGTTACTGGTTCCTATTTTCGAAATTTACTCCAAATGTTTGTCAGATATGGCCGATCTATATTTTGATTTGATGTATTTCATTTTAGAAAAAGTTTGTTCACGCAAATAACTTGTAGCATACACAGATATATATTCAATTGCAATTTTTTTTAAATTTGGATATTGTGTATCTGGAAGAAATGTATAAAAATTAACTAAAGTCTCTTCGTGATATATGATTTTTAATGCATCGTTACATTGCAAATCAATATCATTTCCATTTGTAGGGTAGGAGGCAACTTCTCAATATTACAACTAAACGGATTTTGAAAAATATTTGTTTCTTTAGCTTTTACGTTAAGGTCAAAAAAATGTTGGAATTGGATTTTAAGTTTAGAAATTATTTTTTGAGCAAAGTCGACTGGAAATTGAATTTTACATTCTTTGTTATATTTATCACAAGTAAAAAAATGAGTGAAATAATTCTTTGAAATATGTGTTTCAAATGAAATATGATTTCGCCTAAACGCTTTTCCAAAACTGTAAATATCACAAATAAGAACATCTCTACCTTGTAATTTGAGATTGAAGTCATCCATGTGTTTTGTGATATTCACTAAAAAAACTAATTTCCAAACACACTTACAATCTGTAAGTAAGGACAATGGTCGATTCTTTTTAATTGCAAATATTTCGAATTCATTTCTTAGCTCTAGAAATCGCGACAGTACTTTTCCACGGCTAACCCATCGAACTGCTGTAAAATATGGTATATCAGTGTACTCTGTTTCTATTTATTTGAAAAAGACTTGAAAGTGACGATGCCTAAGTACGCTTGACCGAATTAAATTTACTGTTGATATTACTGGATCCATAACACATGACAAGTCTAAAGTTTTTTCACACAATGCCTGTTGATGAATAATACAATGCAAAGTCATTGGTTTTAAACATTTTTTTCACAACTCGTTAATATCTGTCCAATTAAACCTTTTTTTATACCACACATATTTTTTCCACCATCATTGGTCATACATTTCAAATTATCCCACTTCCTAATTATACTGTAAAAATGATTTTTCGATTACATTAAATATGTCTCTGAATATATAACAACATTTTCATAAACGGTGTAGGTACTCGAAAAGTTCATCACTGCCTTTTGTCGTGTTTACCAATAATTTGAGCGTGGAAAATAAAGTAATAACTAATAACTTGGAGTTTATCTTAACTCAAAGAATAATATAAAATACAAGTATAGGTAATTTATAGGCCGATAGTCGCGTTTGTGGACTGACAAATAGTGGGAAAACCCATAGGCCATAATGGGCATCTGTTGGCATATTATGGTGACTGGCGGCGGTATACTAAATATATTATTGCGTCAATATAATATTATTTTATATCTCGTCGGCTGTGGAAAAGCGAATATCGTCCCCCGCGTTCCTCTTTAAAAAAAATAGTAAAGGTACACGCTCAAATATTTGAAAAAATAGAAGGGGTACTCAGTTCCTCTACCCCCCCCCCCACTACCAATTCAACCACTGCAACGGACAAAGAAAAAAAAAATAGTTTAATTTAACCTTTTGTGATGACAAATATATATATATTTCGTTATACGTCATTATACGTGGACACATCACTGTCCAAGATTTGGGCCAACCGGTCAAACGTTCTGAACCGATGACTACGTTATAATAATTGTCGAAGAGTTCGCGTCCGGGTTATTTAAAATCCCTCTCTTCGTCACGATCACGCGTAGACCCGTGACGGCACACGACGGCGACACGACTTCGTGCCGCCGTCGCCGGGGACGGACTGTCGTCTGGGACAGACGGCCGTCGCGTCGGTCTGCGATAACGCGGGACCGCGGGCGATAACACGGCCGTCGCGGACCAACAGTGGTACAACGCGCGGCATTTATTTCGCTTCAATTCCGCGGTGCACTGCGCGGCTACGGTGGTAGTCGCGCGCTGCGCGGTAATAGTCGACCGTACCGCCGTGGTCGCCCGCGACGCAAAATCCGGGCCTGCCATTGGCCGGCGGACGGCATTCCGACGGCCGTGCCCCCACCACCGGCCGGGACACTGGGAAATCTGGAACCGTTCTGCCACCGGCGCGGCGCCGAGACAGCTCTCGATCCCAGTTGTCTGCGTCTCGACCGTGCCGTTTGTGTTACGGCCATATTTCTTTTGTTTTGTTTTTTTCTTTCTATTTATTTCATCGTTGTTGTTTATTATTATTATTATTATTATTATTATTAATATTATCATTATCATTATTATTATTCAATTTATTAATCAAATCACTGATTTAAGTATCGTAAGCTCTAAGTATCGATCCCGCTCGGATTAGGTAAATTTCGTTTATTCGCGTTTATTTTTTTTTTTTCCGGTTTTCGTCTCTCGATAAGTTCATGTGATCGTCGTCGGTGTTGCTCTGTCGCGGTAGTTTTTTTTTTCTGCCTGCGTCTGTTCTCCGCCGTAATCGATTGTATTTCGTTCGAAATAAGAAAACAAATTACTACCCCTTTTTTTCTTGTCGATCCGTGTGTTGTCCGCCCCCTCGTAAAGTAAATCACGTCCGTCAAGACCTGCGTAACACTAGTGAATTACTAAGCTTCTGCTATTATGCCGCTTATGTTTTGCTCAAAAAAGTCACAATGTAAGTACTGTCTATCAGTCATATCGCTGATATATCTGTACGATACATTTGTTCTTGTCCTGTGCATAGGCGGGGATTTTTTTTTTTTAAATTAATGTTGACGATTCAAACTGTGTGCTGTATGCCCGTCTTCTTTTGATTGTCGTGTGTGTAAACGTTTTAATCGGTATTTTTTTGTTTTTCATTGTGTTACAGAAATTTAAATCGGCTAAAATGAATAGTATGGATGAGCACAATCGTATGATGCATCCGACTAGTGCAATGTTGCCACAACCATATGGGATGTCGTCTGTCGACCCTAACCATGGTGCACCTACGCCGCCCGATCAAGATACCCGTAAACAAGACATTGGTGAAATATTACAGCAAATAATGAACATTACTGATCAGTCCTTAGATGAAGCTCAAGCCAGGTAATTAAACTATAATACAATATACATTGCTTTATTTTTCTATTTGGGTTTTCAATTTTGTGTACTGTAATGCTGATCAAGTTTCTTTTTAATACTTAGTAGTTGATTATAAGTAATCATACTATTTTGCCAAAAATATTTGTTTTCTGGTTTCATATTATTTATTAAAGTACCATTTTCCTCAATAGACATTTTATCAACTAATATATTCATCAAAATATATAGGTTGATAGTGTTGTATTTAGTTTCTGAAAACATGGTTAATAGATTCTTATCACTAGTTCTATTTGATATTTATGTAGACAGTAGTATACTGCCCTGTAAGATACCAGGAAGTTTCAAAATAGCTGATGCCTAGTACTCTGTGTTTATTTATGTTATTTAAAAAATATTTAGGTAAATTGTTAATTTATCCAATTATTTTCATAATACAATCAGGATTAGTTCTAGTACTATTGGCCTATACTTTAAATTTCTAGATGAGAAGGTTTCTTTCAAAAACAATTTTACAAAAGTTTTAGCCTGAGTGTTACCATATTTTAAAATATTAAATTTAATATACATATATTATGTATGATAATAATATTGTTTTAACAATCAACAATATCTAATTAATCAATGTTTTTATTGTAAATAATCTATAAACAAATATTTGAATTCTATTGGATCATTGTAGTAACATTAAGATATGTATAGAGTTATTTATTTATAATATTTTGAAATTCAATAATATTAATTTGATTGCTAATAGAAAAAATCTAATAAAATATTAGTTATGAATGATTAGTTTTTTGTATTGTTGGATTACCCATTTTCTGACTAGTTGTTATAATAATATAAAAATTTTTTTTAGCAACTTAGACATTAAAATCCCATCCCTGCCACCACTAAATTATTTAATCGATCTCGTATCATTTGACTTCTTCGTACGCATCTTTCCCAAATTTTTTTTAGAACTTTTCTTACATTCTTTCAACAGCCTTTTAACAATAATTCGTTTTTCTACTACTTGTTTAATCTGTCCTCTAAATATAACAAAATTATTCTAGACTTTTACTATTGCTCTTTGAGAGGTTATTGGGTTTCCTATTGATATTTTGTAAGTCAACATTATATTTCCTTTTGTATCTTCTCATTTTTATATTATAAACTGGACCAAATATTTTTCTGAGTTGTTAAATATCTTTCTGTTGTGACTGTACTTCATAAATGGTCTAAGTAACTTATGTATAAGGCTCATTTCCGTTCTCATGATAATATTTTGATTTGAATAATTTTGGTAAACTATAATAGCACCTGTTTGCATTAGCCACTACATTATTTTATTTTCTTTGTATCATCATTGATTATACAATATATTCATTATCAATGTTTGTGTATATTATTATTGCTGTTTATATTTATTTGATTAAAATTTTTTTAATGTATATTTGCCTACTTATAGATTTTTTTTTATTCACTTATAAAAGTTAAACACTTTTAGTTATTCATTGCCTAACTTCAAATCTTCATTGTGGTTTACATCACTTTGCTATTACAGTTTCCTAAATCAACTACATCATATAATAATATATAATAGTAAATAAACAAAATCATATCAACTCCACCTACTTCTGTTTTTTGTGTTTCTCTGGTTGTTCTCATTACCCATTCAAGGGCAATGTTGAATAGCATTGGTGATAATACGTCACCTTGCTAGAGTCCTGATTTCACTTTAAACATATCTGATATTTCGTATTGATATTTTACTTTAAGTCTTATTATTACAAATATTGGTTAAACCAATAGTATGTATTTTTTACAGAATTCAAAAATATCTTAAAACTTTTCATAACCCTGGTTTATTTATGGAATGATAAGTTAGTTTGAAGTCGATGAATACTAAGTGAAGTTCTTTATATATATTAATAATATTTCTTAATTAATTGTCTGATGGTATAAATATAGTCAACTGCCGATTTTTTCTTTTTGAATCCACATTGGTATTTTTCCAGAATATCTGTTGCAAACGGGCTGATTTGTTCTATTAACCGTATTATTAATACTTTATAGTCTGTGTCTAACGGTGATATATCTATATAATCTAAAGTTTTCATTGGGTCACCTTTCTTGAAAATTGAACATAGTATTACCACATTTCACTCATCAGGTATAATTTCCTTCATATTTCTTTAATAACTCCACACATGTTATTTAGTAAATAATTTCTACCTTTTTTAGTATCTTTGCTGGTATTTTGTTTTTATTCATCCTTTGTTCCTCAATGCTTCTATTATCTTGGTTATTTCTTCATGGTTCTATAATAGCAGGTTCTGTTATATAATACAAAGTAATACATATTATAATAATAATATATTATAACTATACAATTCTATAATTCTCAATTTGATACCTGTTGTTGAAATTGTGATTTTTCGATTCTGATTCTCTCCTCTTCTCAGTTTGCCACTGAATATAGGTACTTACCTACATAAGAGAATCAACATTTACAATCAAAATGTACCTTTTGTTTATTTGACTTTTTTATACTAGTACTAATTATTAATAACAATATTTATTGGTACTAAAAATACCTAAATATTTAAACTATTAAAGTGGTTTTTAATGTTTACAATTTGAAGTAATTATTGATTCTATGTACCTATTAGCAATGGATCTATTTCAATTATGTTCCTAAATTTAGTTTAATTAGAGGTACCTTCTACATGACATATTTGAAGTTGAACAATAATTTTTTTTTATTTACCACATATTGTTTTCTTTTTTATTTGATAATATAATTGAAGCTTTATTTTGTTGTAATTATGAGTTGTAGATTTTTTCTTTGATTTAAAATTAATATCTACCTAAGTCTAACTATTTTTTTAGCTTATAAAGTTGAATAATTTATAGACGTTAAAATATATATTGAGGTAAAATATAAGTATATACATTTCAGATAATTAAATTGTGCAATTTATTAACAGATTAGTCCATATTTGGCATGTAAACATTGATTATATTAGAACATTCATTTTTCTATTAAATTTTTGATTAGGTACCAAATTATTTTTCAAGGTATTTGAATATTATTCAAATTAATTATTTGAATTTAAATAATTCACTAATTCTTTAAATATTTTGAAAATATTTGTTTAAATAAGCTAAAGACAAGTTAGAATATTAATATTAACATATGTTGTAATCATAAATATGATTTTTTTCTGTTTTATAATAAACAAGGTTCAAAAATTAACTATAGATTGTGCTAAATTTAATTCATTATATTTTTATTAAATCCTGTGTTTATGTTAATGTGGCATAAATATTAGAATTGACACATTCATACATTTTTGGTAGGTATTTCAATTAGTTAGAGCAGTCTGTATATGTATTTATTAAATTATTATTATTATTTTTTAATAAGAGAGTTGGTATATTATGTTTTGATTGGTAATAAACAGAGAAACAAAAATGTTGACAAATTTAATATTTGTATAGGTATGTGTTTAGATTAAAATGTAAACACTGGTATTGTAGGACCTGGAAGAATACCACAAAAGTTTGAAAACACTGTTAAGTATAATAAAAGTTCTACAATATGTTCAATTGTTATATATATGATAAAGTAGTAAACTAACAAAAGATTGTATGTATTTTGAAATGAATATTTCTAAATGAAATATATGCTATATGTTGAAATATTTTAATTTTTTAAAAACTGAAATTTATTTTTAAATTAAAAACATGAGTGATTTTGTAACAATTTTATCAACCATGTCTATTTCCTCAATTGTTCTCAATAATTGTTAATAAAAATTTCAAAAAACAGTGCAAATTTCTCCATTTCTTGGAAGAGCATTGAATCATGGATATGATATGATATGAACTTCTTAGTTACCAAAATTATTTATCGGTATCGAGTTACACTTTTTGGTATCGGAAATTTCCACTGACCCCCAGTCCAAAAACATATCCATGTTAAAATGAATTGTCTTAAATACTATTTGTGTCCTATTTCAAAATGAAAAATCTTTTTTATTGATAAAAATTTAATTTTTTTATCTATTTATACCTCAAAAAGGAAACATTGTATTTACATGTAAATAAAAACTAAAATTATAAATAATTAATGATGTGAAGTATAATTTAATATATTTTATCTAACCAAGTGATTATTTGATTAATTGTTTTTAGAAACTAAATTATATGAATTATTTTTTTAATTAATTAATTAATTAAATAATGAATTAAATCAAATATATCACAGTAACATTCAATAACATTTGATTTATAATTTATCAAATTTTGTTTTATAAATACTAAGTAGTTAAGTAAATTAAAAAAAAAGAACATGTATACAATTTATTGGTAGTAATCATATGAAAAATCTCATATAAAATTTGATTGTTTCTTTCATTTTTTTAAAATATAAGTATATTTTTTTTACAGAAAACATACTTTAAATTGTCACCGAATGAAACCTTCTTTATTCAGCGTTTTATGTGAAATCAAGGAAAAAACTGGTAAGTAATTATTATTACTATAAAGATTACATTACATTATAACAGTATTTGTAATTAATTTTAACACTTAACAATTATATTGATAAATTTGATCTAAGTAGTTTTACTATTTATATATCACACTAAAGTACAAACAAATTTTAACAATTTACTTTATTATTGGTTTGGGTAAGTCAGTAAGGCTTTCTTGTTTTGATAAGCATTCAAAATATAATAAAACGACTAAATTGTCTCAATATTAAAAACAAAAATTTGATAAATTAATATTATGAGTTGTATTTAAAATTTGAGAACCATATTGATTTATATGTTATTTCAATGTTGCTTCTTATTAATGTGAATATATCGAGCAGGGTAGCTTACTGACCCAGAAATAGAACAAACATTATTGTCTTTCTGTCTTTAATAAAAATTATACAATTTCTGTTGTTTGTCGAATTAAAAATGCAATTTAGTCTTGTTAATTAAAAAAAAATTAGGATTACTACTTAAAAATTACAGTTTAATACACTTGGACCACCTTATAATATTGATATTATATTATTGTAGGTATACTTACTATTTATTAAAAAAAAGGTTTTTAGAACAGAATTTATTTTTGGAAAATGAGAAATAAATTATTTCTTATTATGATTATCTTATAAAGTAAAACGACACATTATGTTATTAATAGGGAAGTTAAAAAATCATTAAACAAATTTTTTTCCTTATAGTTAAAGTTTGTTTTTTTAACTTAAAATTTTTTCAGATTAAAATGTATTATCTTAAATGACAATACATTTAATTTGAGAATATATTTTAATAACAAATATATGAAATGTTTAATTTCATATTTTATTTATTAATTTGTTAATAGTATTTTTTCAACATATAATTCTTTTCGTAAAATTGTATATAATTGATGACTCCTACATCACCACATTATAAAATAAACTATTTAAATTTAATTATTTTTTTATCTTAGTAATAATAATAATAATAATAATAATAATAATAATAATAATAATAATAATAATAATATTAATAATAATAATATAATAATAATAATAATAATAATAATAATAATAATAATAATATTAAATATTATTAGCTGTGAATAAAATTTATTCACAGGTCACAGCTATATATAAGTTAAAGTAATACATTTTTTTTAAGCATTTAAAATAATTAAACAAAATACATTGATTGAAGACAAGCTTTTGTTTCGCTTCATCCACATTAGTGTGTGAGCCCATTTTATATATTATGTATTTTAAATCTGTAAAACCAATACTAAATTATCACAATATTTTTTTTTAATTTTAAATAGTGATACAAAATTCCGAGTTTAAGAAAATTATTGAGTATATGATGCGAATAACTTTATGTTAAAATTTCGAGTCTAAATAACTAACACTACATGTTTTACTTAGAAAAAAAGTTGAAATATATTATTGTTGCAAAATTAAATATTTTAAATTTGATTATGTTTGACTTTTATTAAATTTTACGATTTTAAATCTACTTAAAGCTTCATTTTTTATCAAAAATTCAAATAAAATGTTATATATAAAAAGTTTATATTAATAGTACTGTTGTAATCTATAAAATTAATAAATATCGTTTAAATTTTAACTTAAAAGCATATAGAATAAAAAGTTATTTAAGGCATACTTTGTTTTTATCAATTTCTTAAGTATTATTTTTGTAGTATTACTTTTTTGTGTTTGAAATAAAATCTAAATATTTAATGTTAAATAAAATTTGATGTAAAAAAAAAATATTTAAAATTTAATTATGTAGGTATTAAATTTTAAATTTGGTTTTTTGTTAAATTTTCAAAACTACCGAATTTTTGTTCTCCAAGCAACAAAATTGCCAAAATAGTGTTTGCTATATAATAGTGTGTATTATAGATTTCTCAATTTTCTGATAATATACTATTAAATCATATATAAATTACCTTTCTAAAGTACTTTGTATATTTTATATATAATATAATATATACATTTAAAAAAAAAATTATAATCTTGTACAGAATCTAAATAAATATTATCAATACCACATATATAGTTCAAAATTAATTATCTATATGAATTAAAACATTTTCGAAGTTATTTCACGTTATTGATATACATTGTTTTTTTTTATGTGTAACTATGTAACCTAAATACATGTTTGAGATCAGAGAGTTAAACAAAATCATTATAATAATATAACATTGGCTTGTGTAAATGAATAATTTTGATATTAAATATTGTATAACTGTTGTAAAGCATCAATGTTAGTTTAGTGTAAAACTTAATGGTTAAATAATTTGTGGTTTTTTATTAATATTCCGCATATACATATATGTATATTTAGGTATATTTATGTGCCTACCATCTGTTTAAACAAATATTTCTGTATATATGCACTATCTATCTATGTTTATATATATATAATAGTTATTAATTTATTGTTCTTTGGAAGGGGGAAAATCGTGTTTCCTATTGAAATAGATTCCTCATTGTTTGAATTGTTGGTCAGACTGACTGTATATACTCCTCTGTCACAGCATGCGCGCTCGCTCGGGATCCACTAATGGTGCAATGGTTCCAAATGTATAATATTTTAACTCGTTATTATTATATCTATATGTAATATTATTCGATCTAGCGAGTTTTTTATATGCCAGTCAGTATGATATGCATACAATTCTTCTTTTTTTATTCGAATATAGTTTATTAAATTCAAATAATAAATTTGAAAAATATATGATTATAATTTGAACGTATGTGTTATTCGATTTTATTTCGCCGTAATAATAATAATAATAATATTCTGTAGATGCATTGAAACCTCATTGATTCAAACGTAAAATAACATGTAATAATAATACTATGCGTATTCGAAGGCGAGTCGACATGGTTCACTTCGGACAAAATATTATATCACACAACTGCTGTTGAGCATCCCTGGACCAGTAGGTATGAAATATTTTAGAACTGGTTTCTTTGTGCATATTAAACCTGCCGGTTATAGCTGCCTCACACCATGCTGGCTCATCCATTGCTTCTCGCGCCGGGACACCCCCTCGTGTATCCCGCCTCTATGTATGTATGAGTATATTTAAATGAAATCAAAAGATTTCACTTGACCGAACTCTTTACACGAATAATATACACACCGACGTCATTGCTGCGTGTACGCGTCTTGGAAGTTAAAAAAAAATATTTACCGTGATAAACGATCTAACGAATATTATGTCAACCGGCTGTCGCCTTTTCTTTTGTCCAATGTCGTATTATTATATTGTGGCTTCGTTTTCTCGGAATATGTTTCAATGTTTCCGCGAAATTAAATATATTTCACAAAAACAATTTTTTAAGTTATCTCGGTCATCATTTCGCCAATCAATAGAAAAAAATGTCTATACGACTATATATTTTCGAAAAGTTGATTGTAGATACCATTTATTATTATATATTTTTTAGTTATATGATTTTATAATAGTAAAAATAATTTAATAACGTTTATTGAAATATATAACAGTACTTGATTTTCGTGTTTTTGAATTTGTATTTATTTTATGTATACATGATGCGTTTACTCTATTCATTGGTATAAATATAATATGATGTGTAATAACTTTGATGACGCGTATACGAATTTTTTAATTTTGTCAAAATTATGTTAACCATATATACGTGTATATAAATATATATGTGTGTGTGTGTGTGTGTGTGTTATATATACTCGGTTTATATGTATTTAAACGAGCTAAATAAAATATAATACGCTTGGCGTATTTTGGCAACCTACTAAATAAACTACCCATACCTACATAATATATATACTATATATATATATATATATATATATATATATATATATATATATATATATATATATATATATATATATACATATACATATTGTTTAAAAGGTTGTTTTAAACTTATTTTAGTTAGTTAAAATATAATTTTCATGGGTTCCATAAACATTTTTTGAAAATATTTTACAACGTATAGTTTCTAAATAATATTTATTTAGTATTAAATCGTAAATGAATAGCAAAAATAACATTTTTTCTAAAAGCTAAAAAATACGTTGTATATCATCAAACATGTAAAACACTATTAATTATATATTGACTATTAGCATCAGCTCGTGGAGAAATAAATTTGTGTTAACAAATATATAATATATATAATATTAATTGGAAAAGAGAAAAGAGAAAATGCGATTTGTTTCAATAAATTATTGTATTATTATGTAGGTAGACTTATTATTTGTATATTTTTATACTTGTCAGTCAGACGAGTCCGAGTGCATCAATTCCTATATATATATACATTCCGCCTCACTATACCTATATATTCGATCCGTTCTCTTTGTTCTACACCGCTGTCTATTAAAAAGAATAATTTATGTGGTTTCATGGCCATTAGTTCTAATTATCTGATTCGTTAAAATAGTAAGATCTTAAATATCGTATTATTAATTATGTTTATCACGATGGCATTGATTGAATATGTTTGTTTACTGCATACTGCAATATGTATACCTACCTGCACGTATTTTATATACCTTATACTTGTATTATACTTTGTACATTTTATTTAATTTAATTTTTTAAGATTTCATGTCATTAACCCAGCTATTTTCATTTTAATCGTACTGACACTAATAAGAATAGTATTGTTTTTGAGTAGAACTTAAAATTTACTATAAATATTGTTTGCATTTTTTGCTACATGACGATAATTAAATGTTAAGTATTTTTAAAATCAACATATTTTTCTATATATACGTTGATGATTTTTCATGTTTAATTTAAATCAATTTAATATCTATATGTACTTATTTTATTATAAACATAAATTTGGACGGTTTTATAATATTATTTTATAGACTATTTGTTTAAAATATGAATAAAACGGCAATTAGATAAAATATATAGAAGGGTATAAATTCTTATTTTTTGATATTTTTTAAATGAAACCTATATTATATGTTAATACATATATATTTTCATAATGTTAAAACAACTTATATAGTTATACACAAATGTTTAAAACATTTGTGTATAAAATAATCACAAGTTCTTTTATATATTTTATTAACTGATATAGTTAATTTAAAAAAAAGATATAACTTAAAAAATCAGTTTTATGTACTTATATGCGATTTCTATACCAAGAAGTAGCGTATATATCGATACAATATGTTTTTTTATGAAGCAACATACAATTTGTCATGGTGTCTCATAACATCTTTCATGTTTTTCCCTTCATCACAACCGTTTTTTTTCGAGGTCAATGGATGCTTAAAGCTGTTTTATATACGTATATTGCTTGTGCGCATAAATATGTTTTATTTAATGAAAAATAAATTACAATATGCGTCAAACCTGTAAAATGTTTTTCAAAATTTGATCTTATTATTATATTAATTAACCGCGTAAACCAAATAAAATTCTATCTTATATAAATACATGTAGAATATATATATATATATATATAAATATTATATAAATCTGTTTGCCAAAAATATTAATCTATAATATAATTTGCATATTTTAGTGTATTTTTTTTAGTTGTAGCATATTACGAGTACATATATATAAACAAGCGCGGGTTTGAGAGTAAAAAGCAATATTGTAACGCATGGCGGTTTAAATTTGAACTTGGTCTGAGTGGCTCATGAATAATTCAATGACAATATATATATATATACAGGACCAGCGGCAGCCATTTCTGAGTGGGGATTCCAGGGTCCAGTCTGTCTATATATCTACCTTCTCTCTCGCATCCTTCCCACATCTCATGCAAACGCAATAAGTTATTACGTCCAAGATAATCCCCTATATATATATATACATGATGCAGTGTACAACAAAGATAAAGGAAAAATTTAAAAAAAAAAAGGATTCTTATCCTCGATATTTATACAGTTAAAACTATTTTAATGTTATCGCGATTATCAACGTTGAAAATCTCGAATGTATATAAATAAAAAACGATAAATTTAAATTGAATCGCGCATTGCTAAAATACGGTTTTTTTTTGTTGATATAACGACGTGAGATAAAACGACGTTGAAGTTTTAATTGTATATCTTTATATAAATATATTTATAAATTTCATTCGATAAGACTATATTCTCGAGTTTTCGCTAACGGAAATTGGTCTGAGTTTATTATTATTTTTTATTTCTTAGAATCACCATCTGTATATTGATAAAATTTGTATTATATGATTGAAATTTTAATTTTCTTTTTTATAAAATCATACACGTCGTGACAACAATAAAACTTAATTTGGTTTTTTTAATTTTAGAAATTGAGGAGTATATATTTTTTAGAATTTAAACATAGTTTTTTTTGAGTATTGTGCTAATTTTATTGGTCATTTTATATAAATTGGTTTATGGTCTGGTGCGATTTATCGTATTTGTCTTTTCATTTTTTGTATGTAGTCTTGTATTTGTAGGAAGTCGAATTTGAAATGTAATGTGGTTATATATATATGATTATTAAGAGGACGCAAAAAAAAAAATTACAGTTCCGACTTAAGAAATTAAAGTTTTTTTGTTGAATCCTTTTAAGTCTTTACTTTTATAAGTGTATAAAATAGTACGATCACCCTATATAATATGTAGTTGGATGGTATTGCTATTTGCTGCAGTTGTATGACTATAATGTAATATTTTTTAGAATGTTTGTGTGTATATATGTGAATGTGTGTGCGTTGGCGAATGCCGACTGTAGTATACATCAAAATCATCGATTAATTGGGATATTTTTATATGGATTTATCTTATCTATTCATAATGGTTTGGTTACGGCAAAAAAATATGTTGTACTTAAAATTATAATAAAAGTATTAATAAATTTAAAAAAGTAATTTATCTTCACAATATTCATAATAACTTTAGTTCTAAAATAATAATATGTCTTACCTACCTTATGATGCGACATAATATTGCTACGTATATGAAATTACATTCTTGAAGTTGGTTACCCATTTTATCATATTCTATTTAAAATATTTTGAAACTTATTTGCAATTAAGTTTTCGAAATTTGCAAACCAATACTTTGTTGATAGGTATTATTTAAGATTTTTCTGAGCACCATCGTCCCCGTACTTTGTCCGGCTAACTTCAAACTTATGTAATAGAATCTTCAAAAAAACATTCAAACTGTCGCTCACAAAGTAGGTTTCGTTTAAAAATTATTAGTCATTACAGACTGATTAATCGTAAACTTGGTTTAAAAGTTCAGATGTGAAAATACACTAAAATCACTTTGTGATGACTGAATTCGTTGGTAACTGCTTTAACAATCATCTACTTACGTACATTCATTATTATAACATATGTAATATTTATATTGTAAACGAGCAATAATTTTATTTTTAATTTTTAAAACAGGCTCTAAGGATTTACACGAATTGTATGACGAATAAACTGTTTTAAGGGAAATAAAACGATCTAGCGAAGTTTTGACTTTGGGAAAATTCATTTAGATGAAGTATAGGGCAAAAACGGGTTTTAAGTATGTTATACGATGAAAATATACTTAAAATTAATTATTTTTCTATAATTTTTTTTTTTCTGTGATATTTTATTAAGTACCAGTTTTTATTCCTGATTATTCCTGACATCCATTAAGACGGAAATTTTGTGACACTGTCTTGAAAACAGTTCTAAGGATTTTGATCAAATTTGTTAGATATCGAAATAGCTTAGAGAGTTTCCTATGGGAGGTTCATCAGAAAAATTCAACAATTTCGCCATATGACGGTCATATGAAAGAAAAGAACGATTGAACATTAGATTGTTTAATTTTAAGTTTAACATTACAAGTTAATAGAAGAATGTTGAGGAAATCAAGTACATTTCGGTCTCTCGGTCCTATATAGTGCCAAACGCAAAGTATACGATTTGCGTTGGCGCGTACGCGTGACTATATACACTACACGTATGCCCGCACGTATTTTAGTAAAACTTAATATTCTTATCGAGAACGTAAAATGGCGCGCATATATTCGTCGGGGTTTTATTGAAGAAATAAAGCGCGCAGTTGTTTCGAAGGGTAGTATTGTAATAGTATATATCGTAGTATCCCGCATTGCGACAGACCGTATAACGCGTATATATGATAACACGTGTGTGCGTGTATCCATCAAAAATAATAATAATAACGCCACATGCGGCTCACTCGCCGCCGCCCCCTCGTGCCCTCTTCACCGTCGTCCGCACATTCCTGGGGTTGGCAGAGAAGGAAATAATGTAATGCTCTCGGGTCCGTCCCGCGGAATATTATATGTGTAATATATCGGAAACGTGTAAAACAATACGAAAAACGCGATTATATGATACCGCATGTGTGTGTATATAATATTATTTTTATATTTCGTTTTCCACGCGCGTGTAACAAATCTCGTCACGTATCTCACGTTTAATGTTCAATATTATATTATTATTGTTATTATTATTATTATTACTATTACTATTATTATTATTATTATTATTATTATTATTATTATTATTATTATTATTATTATTATTATTATTATTATATATATGTATACGTTTATTAATAATACTACGGTGAGTACTGTGCCTTCGATCGATGTGTTTCGGTCGCGGACGCGCTTTGACAACGGCATAGCGGCGTCTGCGATGACATTTGTTTCGTATTCTTACGTAATTACTTTATATAACGCGGTCGTCTGCTCGTTATACGAGTAGGAAATTATTGGTGGGTAGTTGACATAAGTACTAGAAACTAAAAACGAAACTTTTTTTTTGTGTTTTTTTTTCTTTCGAATTTTGAACTTTCAACAAAGCGTATACACAAAAGTCGTCTGAAGGTTGCGAACTTCTATAGTTTTTGCGTATATATTTATCTTGAAAATATATTCTATATGTGAGTATATGGCGCAGTTATAATATATATTAATTGTTTTATTTTGAAGATTTTTGTAAATTTTTGTAGTATTTTTCGCGTGTCTTACCGTCGTTTCGTATCGGTTTTAATTCCAATGTGGGGGTTTTCTTAGGAGTCATTAAAGGTATATAGGAAGTACATGTAATATCATTCATCGATCCTTATATATTTATATATAGATGTTAATATGTATATTAATAACTCTGTTCTTCACTGCGGATAATCTTCATTATCTTATGATTTCAAATGAATATATTCTGTATAAATAGTTTGTAATTTATAATATTACTACGTATACTGCAGAAGACGAATGAAAGAAGCTTATAACTGTCATTTATGTTTTTACGTTTTGTTTCTATTTTTATTCGTAATTATTTTAATTTAAAACGTTTTTGAGTGCTGGATGTTCATTGCAGTATTATATTATATACGATATGTATACGATTTATATAATATAAAATTATTTAGATTGGATATAGAAAACGTAAAACTAAACGATTTTTGCTATGACGAATATGTTTTATTTTAATATAAAATTTAATTTAATTTAATATAATTTTAATTTAATTAAATAAAACATATTCTTTATAGTAGTACTCAATTAGTTTTACGTTTTATAAATCTAATCTAAATAATTTTTATATACGAGTTACATTTTACAAATATTTGGCTGAATATATATATATATATATATATTTTTAGTATTATTTAATATGGTATTATTTATTTTGAGGCTTTATGCATCGTTGTTTTATTTATAGATTTCGAAGAGACATTATTGTAATTATTTTGTATAACAGTATTTATTTTGAAATCGAGAAATAATAAAATGTCAAGAGGATGCTATTACATTTTTACTGAAAAAAATCGTTTCTCGCAGAAAAGAATTCTATAAAACAGTACAATACTATAATGTAGAGCCAAACATTTTTTTCAAAATAGATGACAACTGTATATTGGTGATAAGTATTATTATTATTTTTAATGTTTTCAATTGTTATGTTATTTAAAATTTGTTTTTGTTTTTGAGGTAACTTATACCATAAAAAAAACCTCGTATACTGCAAAAAACGTTGTCGTATCCATATTATATATGAAAATTGATTTTTTTTTTATGTATTTATATTGAAATTTTAATTTGATTTCATTATTAGGCATTAAACGTGTCTATATAAACGCACTACAATAAAAACACCAAACGGAGTATTTTTAAGAACGTCACACTATTTCGTTTTTTTTTTGTGTATGGCATCTTCTTGATCAGAACCGTTAGAACATAAGATAGAATAAAGTGTCGTATTAGTTTAAGTTTTTCTATATTTAGTTAACTCACAGTTTTTATTTCTCTAAATACAAGGATATAATTAGATGAAAATCAAATATTCGGGACAAATGATAATTTTTATTTTGGTAGTTTTTTAAATACTTTATTTAAAAAATAGTTTTGACTATCCTCAACTGTTGTTAATCGGGCCGATTGCATAAATACATGTAATATATTATTTAATTATAAAAGTAGTGAATAACCACTTGTGCGGAATTATGCATGTGCCATCGCTATTATTATTATTATTATTATTATTATTTTTATTATTCAGTGTTGTATGGTATTTAAATATTTGAAATATTTTGGCATTTGTTAACATGTAACGTATTGTATGTATGATATATATTTTAAATTGTGCTTTGAGAAATTTTTCGAGATTGGTTTTAAAGTAAATACCCATGCATCGAATTAAAACCTATATGTGTATTTAAAAATGAAACAGTAAAAACATCTGAATTGTAACTTGTCGCATTTCAAATATCATTTTGAAGTAGGGGTATATTTGTTTGTTTTACCAAAAAAACCGGCATCATTATCATTCTTTGCAGTGTGTATGTCGCGTAGATCTAAATAAGTGTTTGGTATCGTTTTCCAGAGATACAAATAATAATAACAATAGTATTATTTTCCGAGCGAGCGCCAGAGAGATAGAGAGAGAGAGAGTGAGAGAGAGAGAGAGAGTGTGTGTGAGAGAGAGAGAGTGAGAGAGATTGAGAGAGAACGAGCGCGTGTGCGAGTGGGAGATCGAGAGAACGGTGCAACGCGCGTATACAAAGAATGACAGACTTTGGTATGTGTGGATGACTGAAGCAACGGCGGCGACAGCGGTAGTGGCGGCGGCGGTGATGTCGGTGTGCGGGCGTGGCGTGGAGGGGATGGGGCGCGCTGGTCCTTGGAACAAATCAATACCTAACGGGAGGGAAACGGACGGACGGACGGACGGACGGCCGGCGCGTAGTAGTAGTAGTAGTAGTAGTAGTAGTAGTAGTGGTGGTGGCGGTGTACACACGCGGACGGGAAAAAGGCGGCCCGCCCCGTCCGTTCCGGGCACAGCCCGAGTGCCGTTCCACCGCCGCGTCCGCTGATATTGTGTTGCGCGCGCGCGTATGTTTGTGTGCGTGCGTTGCCAGTTGTGTTTTTCTTCGTCTTCAGTTCCGCGCGCGCGATTCGCGTTTTATGTCGTTACAATGCTCACGCTACTCCTCCTCGCTATTCGGCCTACGTATATATATCGTATAACAACGCGCCTGCAGCACCGCAGGCCGAGCGCGATCAACCCCTTGCGACAAGCACGCACGCACGCGAGGAGTGTGCTGCTGCCCGCGTCGAGAAATATTCGCTTAAACAACAACGATCAAAAAAAAAAAAAAAAAAACAATATTGTTTAATTAAAAACTCGAAACGCGTTCTCTCTCGCCGCCCTATGCTTTTTTTTTTTTTTTTGGGGTTTTTTTTTTGTTTTTTCCGTCTCCCCCTCCCCCTTCTTCCACTCTTTTATGCAGAGTACGCGAACGGCCGCGCGGTGCACAATACGACGTATTATTATAAACGAGACGGTCGCGGGAAGTTCGCAGTGGCCGAGTATACTCGTGTATTATGTACACGTAGACCGGCTGTTCGGGGTTTTTGGCGAGGGACTTTTTTGATTTTTTGATTTTTTTTGAAACAAATCACGAAATACAGGGTCCGGCAAGGAGGTATGGTGGTGGTTTTGAAATGACTGTCGCACAATTTATTTTTATTAATCAGTTTCAAAATGTATTGTTTTCGTGCATTACTGGTACATTGTGATTTGCACAAAAAAAAAATAATAATAATAATCAACTGCGAAAAATCACATCAGTTAGGTCGCGTCGATTTTTGTTAAGGCATTCTTGTAGACGAGCGCCTAAATTACCTTCTAAGCATGGCACCCTTTGAATTTCTCGCGTTATGTTTTTCGGAAAACGTTTCAGGAGCACGTGGTTTGCTTAAGTATACACGAGCTTTTAGTTAGCCCCATAAAAAGTAGTCCGGTGGCTGAGGAGGCCACTCCATGTTCTCCTGCCTCCCACGTCATGAAATCACGCGTCCTGGGAAATGCTGTCTTAAAAAAGCCATTGTTACTCTTGATGTATGACAAGTCACACTCCGTCTTGCTTGAAACCCGACTGTGTCGAGGTTGATGCGTCGTCTTTTTACTTCCGGCAGGAAATAATCACGCGGCATGGTAACGTAGCGGTCTGTGTTAACAGTTACTATTCGTCCGTTTTCACGAAAAAATGTAGGCCCGATAATGCAGGTTCGGGATACGCCAGACCAAACAGTTACTTTCTCGCCGTGCAGAGGTTTGTGATGCAGTTGTTGCGGGTTTGCGGGTGCCCAGTACCGAGAATTATGTTTGTTTACCATCGTGTGTTTGAGCACCACAGAACGACACGTTTCAGTGAAGGCGTTGTAAATAAACACACGATGTACTACATACTAGTGGTGGGTCGTTCATGAACAAATAATAGGTACAATAGGTCTAAAACCAAATAGTTCCATACACTCACCGATAACACCGAAATATCGAACCGAAACCGACGACGCGCGTTATTCATTGTTCAAAACGCTACCGATTACTATTACCCAAAACCAAGGTTAATATATAGTAATAATCTATTTATATCAACCCTGCCCTGCTCTAGCTAGGCTGTTTTCGTGTTTTCATTCGCACCATTCGTACAAGTTGAAAGTTTAGACACAGACTATATGAAAATGTAGTGTATTCATTATAGTCTGTGGTTCGGAGGAGGAACGAATCGGAACGATTTTTCCTACTCGCTCTTTTTAGATCTTATCGATAAATTGTCCTACGTTTGTGATTTGTACGATGTAGGTATTGGGTATTATCATATATGTATATATATATATATATATATATATATATAAAAATAACCGGTTATTTTTAGTTATATTTTGGTATATAGGTATTACTATTTATTCTATGAAGTATTATAATAATAAAATTAATATAACTAATAAATAATAAAATAATAAAATAACTAAATTATTTTACAATTTTACATGAAATCGTTTATTTGTTTAACGGCGGGCATTTTCAGTATTTGAAGTATATGTACATATATATATATATATACACACAATATGAGCTGCGCATATTTAAGACATTAAAATGTTAATTTGTTTTGTATAACCAATAACGTTTATCCCTTGTCACGTTTATCATTTCATATGCAACACGTTACAGTTAATAATGTTCGTTGTTTCGTGTTTCGTACATTGTACGTACACGACACGAATAACGCCATCCACGGAAACTGAAGTGACAAACAAATAACAGTGTAAACTAAAATGTGTGATTATGATCGATGCGTACGATACGAGTAGCTGAAAAACAGGCCGTGTAGTTCGGTTCCGTATCGGTACCCAATAGATAATGATAGTAAAAAGTACTGAAAAGAACGATGGAACGATTTACTAAAAGGAACGAAAAATCCCATCACTACCTACAGACCAAGGCTCCATTGCAAATAAAATGGCATTTGTCGACGAGTAGATATCAACCATTCTGAAAACAGTGTGACCACTCAAGCGCGCGTAACAGTCATTTCAAAAACAGCATACCTCCTTGCCGCACCCTGTATAATCGGGTTTTGTTAAGATCGCTGTAACTGCATTACGTAAACTGAATTTATGAAGACTGCGCATTAACGCATCTACATTTTTTTTTCTGCGCTGCAGTATCATAATTTATAATTAAATTCGTCAGTATAAGCGAAAGTCAACTATATAGTTTTTTGTGAAAGACGTTATTCATCCCTTACATGTTGAAATATTTTGAAGTTTATATAAAAAATAAATAAAGCATATATGTGGCATGCGTGATTATTTGAAATTATTTTTTTTTACCTTATATGTATACATATTAGTCGTTTAATTATAAAAAACTGTATATTCAGCTATAGTTCCCGCCGGAAATTTGCACAAATAGTTTATTACCCATTTGAATTATTTGCCTGCAGTTCGAAATTCAGTGTTTTTGCCAAACAAAGTGTATACATATATCATGAAAGTACGATATGTAAAATATATATTATATCCATGTTATAGAGGAGAACAGATGTGATTCCTGATACAATATTCATTCGGAAACATGTGTGTGGTTTTTGTTTTGATAAATTTCTTTTTTATCGTTATTTAGAAATGTCGATGTTCGTTCAAAACATTTGAAACATGCGTATATAAACCGAATGTACCGATATAAGATATTTGTTACCGTTATTTTTTTATTTTTTTATCTACTGTATAGAAATAATTTATAAAGTCATGTTATTTTTGATGTTTCAATAGGACAATTTTACCGAAGTCATCGTTTTTTGTAAAACCTGTATGCAATATTGTAATGTTTTCGATACGCTACTACTCTGAATAATCGGCGAATTATCTAACCAAATTTATAATTTCTGGTGGTTTGAAAACCAAAACAAAAGAACCGATGATTTCAAAATTCAAATTCACAATGATGATTATATATATATAAACAATTGACTAATTGCAAATAACGAAGTGATAATATAATAATATTATATTGTTACACATTTTGCAAAATCAAAATATTATACACGAAAGTACGTGATCCATAACATATGTATTGTTAATCTAAACACCAACAGTACTGACTTCTATTTTAAATTGTCATTGTGATTTTTGTCTCAGTTTGTAACATGGATAAAAATAATATAGTTTTTTTATCGACGTATATTTTATATGTACTTGCCCTGTGACTATTCGCTGAAATGATTTTGAAGTCGAGTCTCTCTTCTAGAATCCATCGTTGACCTTTAAATCATATATATATATATATATATATATATAATATTCGACCAAGTTATATTGCCACTCAGATTGTTGTTACTTCTTCGGGTATCCCGCGGTGATTATACTGTTATATTTCTCCTGCTGTGCCACGCCGCCAAATGTAATTTACTCTCGAAATGACTTGACAACCGAAACTTTGTTAACTGAATAGTTTTTTTTCAGGGGAGAGGAATGGGGTTAGATTTATTTTGTATAATTTTTCATATCCTGTACGCGTGCACTTCCTATCGTGAAGTCAGTCCACTTTCCCCACTTCCTCGGTTTCGGATTTTTTTGGATTTTATCTCATAAAACGCATATTTGGTTTATAAAATACATACCTTCTATCCAAAATTTAAAGTTTGATTTGATAATTATTAATTTTTTTTAAACACGGCACTCTCTGCATATATTTAAATTTAAAGGATTTCGTTTCGAATTGGTTGTTCGAAGTAAATTCAAGATTTAGACAAATTTTTTGAGTTTAAATTTAAGAAATTGAATCGCGTTGCTAATCGGCTGTCAGGTTTAGTTAAGTCGTGTCTTCTTGGAGGTGTTCGAATCTTATCGCTGTCATGATTTCTTCTTAGGGAAAAAGAGGGTTGACAGGGGTGAAAAAATAAGTATCTGGAAGACTGATTGGAATTTAGAGCATGAAATCCCTTTGAGAAGCATTTTTTTTTTTTTAAACACCAATCGATTTAATTTTATTTATTTTTAATAAGTAAACGAACTAGAAAAAAATACAACTTCCTCACTGTTCTAGAGAAAATTTTGTGCCGAATTTGAATTAGTTTTCAGAATTATTTTCGCAATCATTCTGTTCAAAATCAATTTAAAGTAAAACTGCATGTATTAATATTTAGAAAATAAACATTTGGTTTCTATTTTTTTGTGACATTCATATGATTGAATACATTTTAAAACAAAAATTCTTTAAAAAGAAAAACATTTTTTAAATTTAAAACGACGTTAAACATAATTTTTTTGTAAGGAAAACTTAACGTCTCGGTAGTAGTTATAATAATACGTTTATAATATATGCTAGTGGATAGGTATAGGTATATCGTATGCTATAATATATACGCTCGTTACGTGTGTTTGAAGTGGCCGACGATAGACGTTTTCCACGTTTCGTGGCGATTTATTAATGTCCCGCAGAGAGTCGATGCTGCTGTGTTCTATTGTTTATTTTATATACTCGCGTGTATGTGGAAATTTGTGATAAGTCTCGTATACGTGTGTTTGTGCGTGTGTGTACGTATAAAAGTTATGAGATGTATGAGAGGGTTAACGCTTAAGTATACACACTCACAAACATACACTATGTATATGTATAATTTATGTGATCCGAACAAAAATGTGTTTTTGCCGCGGAGAAACACATGTTTTCACCAGAAATAACTAGTTTATAAATAGTGACAGTTGTGAAGAGCTGCGTTGGCTTCGGTCCCTATACTATGTATGTATGTATGAATATTCGATTATATGTATTAATTTATATAAATGTATATTATATCATATTATATAATCACCATATAGTAGCGCGCATGTATGTTGTAGATATTATTTATATAATTCGAAAAAATTATTAATCGAATGCAATAGATTTTTAAATTAAGGAAAATCATAAAAGATAATGGGAAGGAGTTGGTAAGTCAAACACTATCAGATTATTCCTTAAAATTAAGCCCCATCTTTGGTGACTTTATATAATTTTTAGTATTTATAAATTAATACTATATAGTAAATCAAAGAGGTTAATTTAAAAAAAGGAATAAAAAAGTATCGATTATCTCTTCTGAAACTTTGACGTACATTGTAATAAGCTTGAACTTGCTTGTATATATGTAACGAGTTTGTTCGATTTTTTATTGGAAGTTTTATTTATATTTATTAAACAAACAATAATCAATGTATTTTTATAGTAATTTCGAAAATGTTGACTTTTTCAATTTTTTTTATTTGGTTTTTTCAAAAGTGCGAAACCATGTGAATGAATGTTAAATTTTTCCCATATTTCACATGTTACGATTTAAAATAATTTTACTAATTTTGACACTATAATAAAATAATGTTTACAGTAGTATTAATAAATGTAAAAAAATCGCAACACGTGATTTTCGGGTAGAATTGGAATTTGAAATTCATTTGTTCAATTATATCGAATTTGAATGTGATGACATTTTCTTTGTTTTCGGAATTTTCTTGTACAATATTATATTAAAGTGAATTTGAAGTATTCAAATAAAAATAACAATAAATCAATCGGTTAATTGATTTTTTTGATTTTATTGATGTCAAAATTTAAAGATAGACCCACTTATCACTTTGTTTATGTAATATTAAAGTGTTCAAAAAGCATTGGAACATTGTAGCGTTTTTCTCGGTCATTCGTTTAATTTTTTTAATTCTGAATTTTACTTATTGCGGCTGACATTGATTGGACTCCATAATACAGTAAAATATTATATAATGAATTATAATTCAATATAATAATTTATAGATGATTTTCAAATTCTTTCACACTTGAAGTATATCCATATAGTTTGTTAGTAATTTTATTATTATTATTATTATTAGTGTATAATTGGGTTTATACTCGTATAGCATGTCTCATATTGCGGTGGCCATATATAGTTTCTTATATTTTATACGCACTCAACCGTGTACTTACGACTTAATTATCACATATTCTTACGATAGGGTGAATGTGTATATAATAATATAACTACCGTTATTATTTCTCAGAAATTGTAGATAGCACGCGATGATACTTTATGTATCATAATATATATTTTATCTTACTTTACGCCCCTTCCTTGCATCTTCTCTTCACTCTTTCATACTTACGGTTGTAAAAATAATTGCGCTGTATAAACGATTCGTATGTACTCTATTATTTTTTTTTTTTTAAACATATTTATGTCGGACAATCATGTTCTTAATAATATTCTTTCTGATATTTTCATGTAAAGGCAACACATACATTCTACAGCAATCTTTAAAAAAATAATTTTTAAAAGTATTTAAAAAACTACTCAAATACCATTTATCTTTATTTATTCGAGAAAACTTTTTTTTAATTAATTTTTTTCCAATGATCACAAGTTTTCTGCAGCTATATTGTTTGAAGTACATTTTATAATATATACCTATACTTTAAGAAGAGTAATTTTAACATAACTTTATTTATCTTTTCACCTTAACTGTTGATTAAAATATGTATGTAAATAGTAAATGCTGATAATATATTTATTATATTATACTATTCTAAAAGAATTCAAAAAGCAAAATTGTATTTAACATACATATACTCAAGAACTCCACAACACTGCAGATATATTATATACTTATTTTTTATATGAAGCTTAAGTAGGTAATATTTAAATATAGAATTTTCATTCGTGTGATAAATACACGAAAGAATCTAAATACGAAATTTTATTTTCGTATATTTTAAAATTATGTATATATATATATATATATAGTTGTTAAAAAAATTCATTACTTTTATATTTGAAGATAACTATATACGTTTTCTAATAATATTATATTCGTCATTAATATTGATACGATAAGAACCAAAAAAATTATTAATAATTCACACATTATTTGATTTAAATGTTTACCATCTCATGTTTTAATCTGTCAAGGATAGATTAAAAATGCACCGGTTGGGAAGACAAGAATTTTTTTTAATTCTTTATACATTAAAATGCTCAAATTGTATACACGCACACACATATAATGTTGTTTGTCGAAAATAAATAAAATAACGAATATTTAATGTCGAGTGGCTGAGAGATAAGCTTTGTTTTATTCTAAGATGTGAGGTGAATTCACCACCCCTTTTATGTATAAATGCGCACAACAGAAAATGCCTGTTTAATTTTGAATTATTCATGCGCACACCGAGTGCAGTACGCGATACTTTACCCCTTTTCTCTCCGCTGCCGCAGTCTTCCCTTCCCACGTGAAGTTTCTGCAGCAGTGCGTGCGCTTATATTATTATATATAATACTAAGTATTATTATTATTATTATTATTACGCGCGTGTAACTAAAAACATTCAAATTAAACAAAAATCGATGACAATTTATCTCGCAGGCGTTAAAGTTTTTTTAAACTATATATATGCTTTCTACTATACTTAAGTACTACATTAGATATGCATAAGGGTATAAAAAATGAATCTTATCAACCTTATAATGTATATCTATAAATTATATGTATATTAATAAGTCTTAAAATTGGCCGAAAGCTAAAGAATGTGGTCGATAGCTTTAGGTCGATTATAGAAATATTTTGGTGTAAATTAAGAATTTGAATTTTATAGTAAAAAAAAATATTTTTACCTCCTTACTATACTCTCTATACATATATTATAACATAATGCGCGTATATCATCGGTATATTATCTCTTGTATATCTATATACTATATATATATTATATCGTATATTCTCTAAACCGTAGAACATTTACTGTGTTTCGTGGTATAATTTTTACCTGTTAATCAATTTATCTCACGATATATATTATAGTGTTTTGTTGTTTTTTCTGTCTGATACATGTTATATATTACAAGTTAAAGTCCAAGTGTACAACGCGTTTAAAACGTATTTATTGAATTATTGTATATTGTACACTATACAGTGTCAACGTCATAAATCTACTCGCCTTAATATATATATAGTATAAAATTAAAAATATATACAGGAACTTTAAGACGTTTTAAGACGTGCGTATATACCTGTATATTGTATGAATTAACGTTTCGAATTTTTGTTGACGGTTTTTTTTTTCGATTTCTTGTTTGAATTCGTTTGTTTGTGCATATAGTCAAGATCATTAACCAATCAAGTTTGCTTAGGTCTTGTGGACACATGCACACGGACATAATTCGATATATTTATGTTTTATTTTAGTTTTAAATCCGAAGAAAAAAACGTATAATAATCTTTTTGATTATATTATATTATATTATATTATACTATATACAAAGTCCTTTCCGCAAGTCAAACATAATTCCACGATCAAAATAATTATGTTGCATATTATATTGTTGTAGTTTAGTTACAGTGAGACCAAACCACGACTAGAGCGAGCAATTTTTGTACACAGAGTGTTCAAAATGTTTATGGAACATTAAAAATGTCGTCCCCTCCACATACACCTCTAAAATAATAACAGATGGTTTAAAATCACTTTTAAATACATACGTTACAGTTCTACACATATTGAAAAATGATGATAAATAGCTTCATTATTATATTTAATATTATATATTAACAATTTTTACTTGTTTTTAACATTAGTTTTGTTATATGTTTAAATAAACACATAGTTATAATAGATACTTATGTAATTTTTAACGTAGAATACGTTTGATGACGGGGCTCAAAATGCAAAAAAAATCGTCATGTGCAGACCCTGACGCGGAAGTGTTATACATTATTTTCATTATAACCGGCAATGATTTATTGTTACTTTTAAATAAAAACTAATAATTACCCTCTAATAAGACCTGATCAAATGATCCACTTGAACCGTCATTCACAGCATCCGCAACTCTTAATCTTTTCCCTTTTTTGTTTAAATGTCACATAAATATTATATATTACATTATTTATATGTTTTTTTTTGAAAACACTGTTTTCATTTCATATTATTTTTGTACATTTAATATAATATGTTATAATTGTTATGTATTTGTATATAATACATGTGATACATTGCAAACTAATTATTTTTTATATTTTATTTGTATTAAATGTGTATAATTTAAATTGTAAACATTTACTTAATATTGTTATGTTATGATATTCATTAAATATTTTCGTGCTATTAAATTATTAATATTTAAATTGTAATATTAATACAGCGATTATCAAACATGAGACATTTATCATTAAAATACATTCACATTACAATTTTAATAAAAAACTAACATGTATTTAACATTTATATTTCATCAATGCTATTGGGTGTATTGGTGCAATGTGCTGAAAATCTAAGAAAAATTCACGTTTCTATACTTTTTGAACACTCTGTATAGGCCTGGTATCCGAGGGAACTTAACTGCACGTATGTTTATATAGCTTATTATATGATGGAGAGTCGAATATTTTTGTGTATATATATATGACGTTTTGTACTATTATTTTTATTCATTTTATAGATGTCATGTAAGAACATAATTATAATATACACGGTTTAGTTTATATATATATATAAACATATACATGTATATAAATAATTTTACTTACGATCTAGTCCAAACCTACTGTGTATGTGTGAATAGAATACGCACATTATAAATAATATAAATATACATTTTTTTACAGAAAATTATTATTATTATTATTATTATTATTATTATTATTATTATTATTATTATTATTATTATTATTATTATTATTATTGTTGTTGTTGTTGTTGTTTCATTAAATACTGTACAACATATGTATAGTTCGTCTCAAAAATTCAAAGTTTGTACGTTATGTGGGTATAATGTAAACATCATTACCCAAGTAGTCTGCTGAATAATTGATGATTATAAATTTGACGTTATAAAAATTAAATAAGGATATTTAGTAGTGAAACAATCAATTCGGTGTATTTCTAAACTAACTGCAGATGTCAAATGGATTTTTTAAAATAATTTTTACACTTTTATCACATACTCTGTTGGTACATTTGATCAAATTGTCGATGAATAATTCTTTTTTGAGAAATAAAAATGATTCAATCGTTGAATTATGCGTTTTATTTTATTAGTGTTTCATTTTTAATCCCATATATTTCATTTAAAAAATTAATTACAGAAATGTACGTCTTTACTCGAAAGATTTTGATCCCGAGTAATATACAGGTTATAGTGTAGATCACCTAATGTTTAAAATGTTTTTCGACGGGTATAATGTCATACAATTGGTTAAGGTCATTCTTATTTACCCGCTGCGGGTAATGTCGATCCAAAATCGGAGATATATTATATTCACAATGTTTATTATTGTTATTGCGATTTTAATTAAAATTTGTGTTTTTTCCCCGCAGTATTAAGTCTAAGAAATACACAAGAAGAGGAGCCACCGGATCCGCAGTTGATGAGATTAGACAACATGTTGATTGCCGAAGGAGTAGCTGGTCCCGAGAAAGGAGGCGGTGCAGGAGCCGCGGCAAGTGCGTCGGCCGCAGCTTCGGGCGGTCCCGGGCAACCCGACAACGCAATTGAGCATTCCGATTACAGAGCGAAATTAGCCCAGATTAGACAAATTTACCACCAAGAGCTGGAAAAATATGAACAGGTAACACAACATATAGTATACAGATAGATATGTATTGGTGTGGTTGGATTTTATGGGGCCCAGGCCTCCACAAAACGGAGGTTTACGCACAATAACAATTTTTTTTTACATCCCAATTTAGAACATACTATAACAAAAATTATAATTTTAATACAGAATAAAATCACAATATTCGAATAAAAATATCACTAGTATAAAATTAAAAAATGTATAGTGACGAAATTTAGAAGAGTATCAATATCATTATAATAATTTACATTATTTATGTATAGTATGTGCATGTTCATTGTAATTTTAAAATAAATTAAATACTATTTAATATAAGTAGAACATAATTAATTATATTTCTTGTTTATTATTCAACATAATTAATTTTTTCCAACCTTACTTTTGAATAAAATATTATTTTGCTGTAAATTATAATATAATAGATACATTATACGTCAAATGCACTTGTAATGTACCAATATCAGATATATGTAATTTAATCACTAACTGATTAGACTGAATCTGACCACTAAAGATTGGTCCAGGGCCTCCGAATTTCTAAATCCGGCACTGTGTTTCATTGGGAGTGTAACATAAATTCGCTGTAAATTGATGTATCCAGAATGTTTTGATACGGGTCTGCTGCGTGTTACCGGAATCGGACGATAGAACTTGATTTGGAAGGAGCAACCCATTTTTTCATTCAAAAATAACCTTTCTCCTCTCGATTTTTTCGCCCAAAATCATAAACCTTTTTACCTACATTTCAACAATCAACATTTTAGGAAACACTTATTTAAAATTATTTATTTGTACTCATCCGTTTTATAAAACCGTTTATCATTATACCGAGTTATAAAAAACCCGCAAAATACGGTTTTTATTACTTTTCAACAATTATTTGTACTCGTGTCCATTAAGAATAATTATTTTCAAATAATTAATGGTTATCTATAGGTTTTATAAATTGTCATACATAATTAGTTAAAAAATATATATTAAATGCATAGATTTAATAAGAGCGATATAAAATAGTGTCCCACTTGTGACCCTGGTCTAAGAAATAGCAGAAATATGGAAATTAATTTCGGGTAGTTATTGCGTGGTTATCACTCAGTACCAATTTCACTAAATCTATTTTCGACCGAGTTGTTCGATATTCTGTTATATAGAACTTGAAATGGATAATGATAGAAACTCTCACAATTTTAATACAAATATATCCATAATTTTTATTTATTTTCTCCATAAGTGCTCCCAAAATAGTGATTCCAAGATTTCCGACATATGTTTATTCCGTTCACTCATTTATTATTATATACATTTATTTAACTTATGATAAAAAGTGAATTGAACATAAACTATTGTTACGCGTATATATACGCTGCAAAATGAGTGAACATTTTTTTTATAATGAAAATGTGTTAATTTATTTCACACTTTAAGTAAACTTATTAATTGTAAGGTTGTAGCTTAGTGTTACTGTCAATAGTATTAAACACAATTTGTTTGTTTAAATGATCTTATTTAATGTTAGATTACTTTTTGTATTGTTTTACATATAGTCACAGTGTAATATATTGAATTAGGTTTCGATTTTGTTTTAAAAGAAGTATATACAATTTTCAAGTATAATCATAATATATTCTAAAAATTTCATTTATTTAATGTTATAACACTCATTGAAAGATTACTGTTTTTTGAGTATATGTTTTCAGTTATTAATTAAATTTGTGTTTCTTTATAATCAAATTTTTCATAAATTAAACCAAAAATAAATGTTTGCATATACTTTTCTAATTTACTGATTATTCTGTTTTTTGAGATATTTTTACCGGAACGTATATAATTTATGTATTTTTTGATGAAAATAATATCACTCAACGAGAAGGTGATTATCAGAGTTAGTTTTAAAGTTAGAGCAATTTTAATTTTGTAGATTTTATGTATTATATAGATGGCAGGCGTGTGCCTAATATTTCACTAAAGCTACTTTTACCTTTTTTATTTACTATGATACTTTTTGATATATATATATATACACAAGTGTTTAAATTTTTTGTGTAGTTGATAAAGTGTTGTTTACTTTAAAAAAAATTGTCTTTACATTCAAATTTGATTCCTGAATTAAGTACGCATAGAAGCTATTTATTTTATACACATTGTGAAATTGTTTTGTATATTTATACGTTCTTTTACATTGTGTAATTATCAATTGAGAAGGCGACCCGAGTAAATCGTAAGAATTACTATAATACCTATAATTTGATTTAATTATAAGGTAGTATATACTTATCGAAGCATGCAAATTATATTTTTCGTATTGTGCATAAAGAGGACTCATTGTGTGACGTGATTACAAACCAATGTTGGGTGGGGGCTGGAGGACAACAATGCATGTGATATTCGAAAGATTAATCGACCTAACAACCAGATCCGCACGCGATAATTTTCGATTTTGTTTTTTTTGTTATTTATATATTTTTTTCAAACACAATGACGAATTTCTATAAATTAAAAATACCTGCACAATTGAAATAATTTAGATGTTATATCAATTTCTGTATAGGTACATTTAAGCGGTTGTGTGGTATATATTTTCGTTGGTGCTTTCTTTTTTTCTCTCTCTCTCTCTCGGGACATTTCGAAATCGTATTTGAATAATATAATACGTACGTTGGCCTCGCAGGACAAATCGCGTGAAAAATAATCCGTACAAGATGCATGCCTCTCATATACACTATGTTATATTATGTTAAAATGTGGTGTATAATATAATAAAGTAGATAGCCTTGAACCTGCGTGTCTCGCGCGTTTGGTTTGACATTTAAAAATTAAAAACAAAAAACGTTTATTTTAATATCGCGATATTCCACTAACGGAGTGAATGTATATGATCAAACAAATGCCGCAAGAAAAGAAAAGATTAATTATATTTGTCAGACGGATATAGTCATATTATATGTGAGTATATACACGTACGTATATAGTGATAGGTTAGTTATCATATAGCCATTCGCATACATGTTTGTTGCGGTTATAACGGTTTTTAAATCTATAGAATGGTGGGTGTTTTTTTTTTTTTGTAAGTCGACAAGATGTAGTGTACATATAATATATACCCGAAAAATTATAATTATTTATACGTATAAACGTGAATTTGAATTGAAAATGCTTAAATTTTACTTTATTTACAAAAAATCGGTTTGAGGAAAATTTGTTATACGTTTTGATTAATTTTTGCATTTTTCACAATTTTTCTGTTTATATTAATGAATTTTTGATCATTTTAATTGAATTTGAATCATGAATCTGAAAATTAAACAATAATTTCCAAAACGATTAATGGAAAAAAAAGTTTAAATTTATTTAAATAAAGGACACATAAATAGATTACAACAATATAGTAAGAATACGATTCAAAATCTAAGTCTTAAAACTTACGCAAGTATGTAAAATATATATTTTCATATAGAATCGTAAGGTCGTGAAACGCATTTGGTATCAATTGGCTATATTTTTGACCAGCCAGTAAAAAAAAAACGCAAATGCATATAAAAAAACTGATTTAATAATTAACTTTACGGTCGTCAATTTTTTTTTTAGATAAAAATATTAATATACTATAAGTTTAGGTGCCTATCCAATATATGTCATTTTAGTTTGGTACTTATATGCGAGTATATATTAATTAATAGATTCTTAGACCTTTTGGTTCTATGCTTTAGGAGTATATAGGGCGAAAGAAACTAGAACGCTATATACAGTTATAATTCAGAAATCAAAATTTAACTCAATGTAGATACAAATTTTAATAGTAAAAAAAGTTATTCCTTTTTTTTATAAATATATCGTATTTTATGTCTTTTATCAAATGAGGTAATGCAAATTAAAAAGAAAAAAATAATAATTCTGCTATCTCACAAAGTCGTTTGTGTGTGAAAATTTGGTATTATAATCTTTAGCATTCTCGAATTCTTTCCTTTACGCAAATGCATTCACTTTTCTGTAATCTTTATTTTTTAGCGAAAGGCACGTTAGGTTGAAAGCAAAACAATTTTGTATACTTTTTCTATAGTATTTTATTATTCGTCTTAACGTTTTTATTTGTTTCCCCCAGGCTTGTAATGAATTTACTACCCACGTAATGAATCTGTTGCGAGAACAATCCAGAACGCGACCGATCACACCGAAAGAGATCGAACGAATGGTGCAAATAATACACAAGAAATTCTCTTCCATTCAAATGCAGCTGAAGCAGAGTACTTGCGAAGCGGTCATGATACTTAGATCTAGGTTTTTGGACGCCAGGTTTGTACACCTACTACACTAATACGTCCGCGATGTGTTGTTATGTTTAACAATTAATTAATTAATGATCGACACGGTTACGTCTTTATTACATGGTTTTTTTTTTTTTGTTTCCGCGTCATGTTCACAGAAGAAAAAGGCGCAATTTTAGTAAACAGGCTTCCGAAATACTAAACGAGTACTTTTACTCGCACCTAAGTAATCCGTACCCTTCCGAAGAAGCGAAAGAAGAATTGGCCAGGAAGTGTAGCATCACGGTGTCTCAAGTACGGCTATTCGTTAATTTATTTATGTTTACAAATTATACACATAAAATACATCTAAAAGCATATTTTTGTACGTTTTAACGCATAGGTGTCCAATTGGTTCGGAAACAAAAGAATTCGATACAAAAGAACATTGGAAAGGCTCAAGAAGAAGCGAATCTGTACGCCGCAAAGAAAGCTGCCGGTAAGTCATAAAAAAATCTGATAAACTTATTAATATATATATAATTAAATATAATTAATAATATAAATTAATACGCGAAAAAATTTTCATCAAACCGACGAATTTATATCGTTATTTGATTTTAAGTTTATATATCATATTGGACCTAGGTTTACGTTTTGAATAAAATATATGTATAATTATATACTCATTATAATGGGAAAAACGTTTAGGACTACTTACTACTTTCGGACCACTGTTCAGATTCAAAAAGAAATTATTTTTGGGCAAATTTGACTTTTCAAAATCGTTATTTAAATGTAGACATTTTAATCAAAAAACACAATATTCACATTTTATCAAAAATGTATCAAAATAAATAATTTTCTTAATTTGTTCGTCTTTGAAATTATTTCAAATGCTTTCTGGTAAACTACATTTTTCAAATCGGATTCGATTTTGATATCTTGTACATATTTACTTGCCGGATATTCTATCAAAAGTGTAGAACTTTTATATTCCTTGAATAAAAACGTTTAAAATTCTAAATATATATGCTTAAATTATAAAATTTTAAGAAATATAACCTTGACTTATTGATCAGTTTACCTCTTCCCACCCAACACGCAGTCCTTTCGTCGGGTCCACTATCGACTTTACAAATTTAAAGTTGTTTTTTTTCTTAACAACCCTAAATCAAATCGACACGTGAAAATGACGACGACGGAATTTGGGTATACGAAAAAATACCTATTAATAGTATTAATATTTTGATCGTTAAAATTGTTTTCCTCGGAAACCTAATGACGATTTATCATATTGTTTCGGAATGCCCTTGTTCCCATCGTAGAAACCGATCACAACGACGAAATGTTGTTGCAATTTTGAAAACGAAGAAGCATTGTCCAAAAACGTAAACCCGTCCTCGATTTGAATAGAGAACAATATCTTGTGCAAGATTCCTAATTATAGTCGTGTAAGATTGTTATATAAATAATATTGACGGAGCGCGTTTTATCCGTTACCAGAGATATTTTCACACACACACACGTGTATATATATATATATATTCCTTATATCGGTGTTTAAAACGTAAAGAGAAAAACGCATGTATACGGCGGCGGAGGGAAAGGGTGAAGTTTACTGTAGGGATTTGGATAGCGATACGTATACGTATACGTATATATATATATATATATATATATATAATATATATATATATACGCGAGGCAGCGGCGTAAGCTCCAAATGGAAGTAATATATCACCGGGACCCTGGCTTTGAGCTTGACAGCCCGAATGGTTTTTCCTGGTTTCCTCGTTGTCCCGTTCCACGCCCTTCGCGCGATGTGATATATACGTATGTGCGTGTAGTATTTTTTTTTTTTTTTTTTACTTTTATTTCTAAACGAACGTGTGTGCGTTCTATTTCTTTCGCACCACAATAAGGTGTTTCGCGTGACGAATACGATTTGATTGAATATTGCAAAGACGGGGTCAAGTCAATGAACACAAAAAAAAAAAAAAAAAAAAACCCCGAATAATTTTAATCGGATTACCGATCCGCGCGGTTTAATAGTTACTTTGAAGTATACACCTGTATTTAAATACATTTGATTCCATATTTAAAAAATATCCGTTTTCATTACGAAGGTTAAGATGTTTATTCAATTAATATGCGTGTATATTGCAACGACCGCTTGAATGCTAAAAAATTGAAATGAATACATTTTTATTTCCGATGAAAATATTCCGCGTGGTAACTCGACCGTATGATAAATGTTGATAGTTAATTGTACACGTGAAGTTGATACGGCGCAAGTTTAATTATTTAAATTAAATTGTATGCGCTAAAAAAAAAAATACTTATCAGATGCGTTCGTCCGCGAAAATTGGCCACAAACGCGTGTGTAAAATAAACGTTTTTACGTATAGTATTTTAAACATAGATGACCAGAAAAAATTTTGATTTTGTAAACACTGGCAATGTGTTTTACCGGGTTTTTGCAAAACTACGCCGGAAAAATCAATAGACGGTTTCGAATAATGGTGCCAACTGGATAAGTATTTTTTACCGAAAAATAGTGCTACATACACAATAGGAATCATCCCGTGTTGGTGCGCATTGAATTCGGATATCAATTGGACATCCGACTTGAATGAAAATAATAATGTTCAGAGGGTCGGGGAAAAAAGGTAACCAAAAACCACACGTGTTACTTATTTCGAATATATTTTTCCAATCGTTCTCAATGACGAACAAAACTCCAGTACCCAGCGTGTGTAAATCATTTGAACATACCGAAATTTTAACGAACGCTGTTCGGTCGCTATAACAAAAAAACAATAGCAAAAAACAGGTGGTTGCTATGGGCACAAACCACGACGAACGCGCTATGATGATCGGCGTTTGGTAGGACGTGTGTGCGAGACAAGACGGATTAGATCAGCGGTTCTTAAACTTTTGTAGAACACGGACCCTCGATGAAAGACTTAGAAACCGCGGACCCCTCCTCCCCACCCATATCAATTATCTTTCGGATAACTTTTTTTTTACAAAATATCTCATAATCAATATTTCAATACTTATTTTGTATTACAAATCACGTAAGTAGGTACATAAAAACATACACATTTATAATTATTTTTATTACATTTAATTTTTCATAAAAATGTAATATTTTATTTTTAATAAAATTGTAAAAAAAATTGTATTTTTATTTACTTAACGCAAATGTTGGTGTTGCATTTCAGTTTTCGAACACCAGGCTCAATACTAGAAAGCCTTAATTGTAGTTCGGACTCTATGTTTTCTATAAAGTTTCGTAACTTATTCTTAATATAAATAAGAGCGAGGAAGGATTTTTCACATAAATTAGTTGTAGCGAATGGTATTAAAACTTTCAGAGCTTTACTCGATAATTCTGGATAATTTTTTCGAACATGCGACCAGAAATTGTTAATGATTATGATTATTATGATTACGATTAGGCGTAGGTACCTAATTGTATCGAATTCCATTATGTCTCGTCGCCGGTGTAAATAAAAATAAGATAAGCTACATGAAAAAAAAAATACACTTTGAAATTTACCAACAATTGCATTAATGCACACGTGTGTCACGTACGTTATGTGTCTAGGCTGGAACCACCGATAGAGCCACCGCGGACCCCCGACATAAGTGTCGCGGACACCCGGGGGGGCCGCGGAACACAGTTTAAGAACCGCTGGATTATATAGATGATGATGATGACGTCGCTGTAAATCGTAAATAGTTAATCCGAAACAATAAAACGTTGTCGGACTCGAATTTTGAAAATCGATTTCTCGTGTTATATATGACGGTCAGGCTGTCATTGGAGTATATCACACTTGAGCACGATATAGAAATATGTCGAGAACTTAAAATAACACATTTTTATTTGAGAGTTTTCGAAACAAACCGATCATTCCAACTCGGATGTATTTGTATGTTTTTTGTTATTATAATTTATAATTGATTAATTTTTTTCTGTTTTGTTAGTTATATAATTTCGACGTTAACCCGATACGCCCGTATGGTCTTTTGTAAAAATGGATCAAACTGTGTAAAATGACATTTTCCTTAAAATTATGGTACATGAAAAACACTTTTAATTTAATTTTTTTAAATATTTTTTTATTGTACTATGAAGTATACGTTCGATCAGTAATCTTATATCCCGTCTGCATACTACTAGCAGTTGGTAGTGACAGTGAGACAAGCACTATTTTTTTTATTTTTGCTACTACACATCACAGTATTTATATACAAAAAAATTGTCTAGTGCTTTTGTATCAAAATATGATAAATAACCATTTAGTTTCCAAAATAACAACACGCACATGAATTTGCTACTACACACTTGTATTTTGCTACTACACAATGTGTATAACACACAAAAATAGGACCTGCGGTGAAGAACGCTTAGCACAGATCGGTTTTGGTTAACGTGCTGTGCGTTCTCTTGTTGAACCGTGTATACTATTATTACTTATATATCCTAAACATAAATCAGGGTTTCTTAAATTTTCTATTCTCTCTAAGTACAAGTGTATAGTTTAATCCGTAACATCACAAGAGAACAATCTATTCATGTGACAAAATTAATTTTGAGTAGTATTTAATTATTATTTGAAGTTATTCCTTTTGGGGAAAATATTTGAGTGAAATGTTTTTTTTTTCAATATTTAAATGTAGGTTATTATAATAATGTATATTGTTTATATTTGACCATGAAATGTTTGTAATTCTCAGGTGCCTCGCCGTACAGTATGGGTCCTGCTTCTCAAGGAACACCGACACCTCTGCTGTCTCCAGCTCCCGGAGGCGGTCCGCAAGACAGTATGGGATACAGTCTTAGTCTAAATGGCGCTGAGTACAGTTCTCCCATGTCTGGATCGCAGGTTCGTGTGCGTCATATTTAGTCATAGAATTTATTGGTTTTTCGATTTTGTCCTAATTGTGTATGTGTTATGTTATTATTTCACAGGCGCAGTATTCTGATGGAAGTCTGGGATATGACCCGATGGGACACCAGGTGAGCGACTGTGAATAACAGGTTAATATGTCAGAAGTTATAACGACCCTAAAATTATACTATAGACAAACATTGTTTCAAAATCTTACCCCACGCCTAGACCCGCTTTCTTCCAGAATACTGTTTTATTATTTCGCCTGAACTAAACAAAAACACTGGTTGTCTTATGATCTTTTATTTACTTTAAGTACAACAAACAATATCATGTTGAAACAGATTTTTGTTTAAATTAATATATTTATATATATATTTACTTATTGGAGATTAAATGTAACCCATTTGTATATTGCATATTTTTACCATTTTTTTTATATTCTTAATTAAATCCGAAAATTTTGCAATTATAACAAATTGTTATTTATTTCTGCTAATGTTGACATATTTATTCATGTCAACTATATTACATTTCAACATAATTAAAACATAACTATAATTACTATTCATGTTAATTATATCATGATGATATAATTTTATGTGGTTTTTAAATAATTTAAAAAAAAATCATATCAATGTTTTAATTGCACACATAACATTTTTAAGGACTTATAAAATTGCGTTTTCTAGTCGCACAATACAAAACATATTGTACACAACTATTACTATCATTGAATAGTATTTTGTTTTATGTATTTACAGGCGATGCCTAAAAATTCTGGATCTCCGTCTACCGGATGGAATTCCAGTCATGAATATCAGACACATGGCATGCACGACGACAGTGAAGATTCGTCGGACGATGTTGACATTAAGCGTCCAAAAATGTCTTAAGCATTTTTTTTTATTATTCTTAATAACTAAATTTGTTTGTTTATTTTTATTATTATTTTTTTTTTTTTTTTTTTTTTTATATATATATATAAAACAATTGCTTTAAACTTAATCTTTAGACATATACTGACGCGAGTGAGAAGAAACATTCGATGATCTGCACACTCCTATCTTGTTTTGTGTGCATCGAAATTAAAAGAAAGAAATAAAACGATCGTCTCTTACTCTAAACTTAATAACTATGTATATAATATATGGATCTACTGTAATGACGAAAACGAAAGACTTGGGCCTTTACCGTGTGCGTTTATGGTATGTCTGTCTCCTACAGCCAACACAACGCGTGCACATGAGGGGATCGGACAACATGTATTATAAAAAATATGTGTATTATAAACGTTAGCCTAAATAATCGTGAATTACCATACCAAAATAATTCAGTAGATGCGGTTTTTTTTTTGTTTTTGATAATTATACGAAACTATTTTTTAGTGTCTTCTTACTGTAATATTGTAAATCTATTTAAACAATATTATTATTATTATTAACTTGAGCTTTTTTGAACGTCGATCGTTCATAATGTAACTTTGGTATACGTATATTGTGCACATCACCAGATTATTAGTAATTTATATTATATTATATATTATATAGGGAAAGTAAAGTAAATTAAAAAAACAAAAAACAAATTATACGACAATGATGAATATTTTATTGTTGATTTATGTTTTACTCATTTTTTTTTTTATTTTTTTCTTTTGTTCTACTATCTGTGATCTCAAAGGAAAATCAACACACGCATAAAAAAAAAAAAAAAAAAAAAAAATTGAGTACAATCATTGTCTAGTGTTTGTTTTTCTCCTTTTTTCACCCAAGTATACGATACACACACGGTAATATTATTATTATTATATTTTTTTTTTCATGATGTATTTAATAAAAAAAGAAAAACTTTTTTTTGTTAAATGAAATTGTTTAATATTTATATTGTGTAACATATATATTAAACAAATAAGTAGCGTGTTGTGTTTAAGGCACCATAAGCGTGTGTTAAACCATTAAATTTTTAACACTTTTTTAAAAAAAAAAAATAATAATAAGAAACATATTACAGTTTTTGATGTATACGATATATTTGTAAGGTTATTTTGTTGTTGTCTGTGAAACGTGCATTTTTTTCTCCTCTTTAATTTTTTTTTTATGCTACATTTGTATGCTTTTTGGATATTGTATAAAAAAGAAATCTATTAATCGATAATATGAATATTATATAATTGAAAATATTTTGGCAAAAAAAAAAAATAGACCACTCCCCTTATTATATTATAATATACTCTTTCATTTATGTATGTACAATTGTTTTCAAGCGAGATTGGTATTTGACATGTTGCGTGCCTCCTAACAATAAATATTTTGAAAGACAATTCTTTTTTTTCCTTTTTAAATAACACTCGTGCAACACAACAATGACTTGAAATATTGTATTCTCTCTCTTTCTCTCTCTCTAATGCCAAGATGCAAACTTATAAATATATACTTAGAGGTTAATTACTATTTTTACTTCGTTTCCCATGTCGACACTCGCAGCGCACACAGTGTGCAGATTTCAGTATTGCTCGAATGTTATGCCTATATATATATTGTACATGTTAAATAATATATATATATTATTATTTTATTATTATTATTTATTTATTATTATTATTATTATTATTATTTTTTTTTTTTTGTAAATTATACCACCTAGACTTAATATATTATTAGATATCGTATTATTACAATTATTATTTTATATATGAAAATGAAAATTAGCATACTTGTAATATTTTTATTTTTTCGAGGTTCTAATTCCGAGACGGTAAATTTTTGTATTATATAATATAATATATTATATTATACATAGAACAGAATAATAATTCGTTTTTCCTATTGTAAGACGCGATTTATTTATTTGTATTCCTACGGTCAAGTCACCTCCCTCTTCCCTCTGTACCGGAGTTCGATACATTTACCATGCACACGTGAAAATGTTTTTATTCGTTTTTATTATTTTTTTTTTTTTCTAATTAATGTGATTATTGTCTTTGTCTCGTGCGCGCGCGCACACACACACACACCGTACGAGTATTGTATTTATCTTTTGTAATGATGTTGAAATATGTTTACCGGTTCGAAGCGTGACGATTTGTCTGCCAACTCCGACCAGGTTTGTGTGTGTGTGTGTGTGCGCGCGCTTCTGTAATGTACACTCATTATTAATTTGTTCTTATAACTTAAACGCACAAAATGTGTATGCGTGTGTATTACTTTTGTATACGATTTAATATTTACGAAACCGAAAACATATATATATAATATATATATATATATATATATGTATATGTATGTATTATATACGATTATTATCGATTAGGAGCTGAACATTTAGGTAATTAAAAAGAAAATATTGTGAATGAACATTGTGTACAGTTTCTAAAGGAAAACAATTATATTATAAAGCTTGTAATTTAGAATTGAACAATTTTTTTTTTTCTTGATGCCCGTCGCGCGTCGCTCCGCATTCTCGAGCTGCTGCGATGTATGTTATCCAGAGTATTGACATTTTTTGTTCTTTGAAAATCTATTCGCATCTGAATAAGAACGGTTTGCCGGGACAGACGTTAAGACCGAATCTACAGGGTTCGGCGGCATATTGCACTGGTCTCGTGCAGTTACTCTTTTAACGTTATCCAACGTTAATTTTGGTTGATTCCGATTGAAACGTATCGAAAATCAGAATTGCCTCGTGACAACAATTATTGGCATTGTTTTCTCTGTTATAATTTAGTTGCTTATCAATGGCTTGACATTAACAAAGCTGGAAAGTAAAACGAGCTACAAAATTACAAGTTATTGAAAATCATTAGTTTGTCACTATTTTCTTTCCAATTTTTTGAATATAATACAAATCGTCAATGCTTTTGGTTTATCAAAGTTATTCATCCTGTATGAGATTTTTAGTTTTTAAACGATTAAACTGTCAACCACATTAATAGTGAAAAACTAAACAAAATGTTAATTAAATTTCTCTTTCTCTCTCTCTCTCTCTATATATATATATATATATATATATATATATATATATATATTATATATATATATATATATTAGGCATTAGTTACTATTAATACTGTTGTTAAACTGTGTAGTATTAAAGGAAAATGAAAGCGATTTGTTTTTTAATTTAACTGAGCCAAAAAGATTGAAAAGTAACATTAAATTTAATATTTCATTTGTTTATTAGTTGGTGGATATAATATGTAATTGGTTAATTTTTCAATTAAACCATACCTTGAAAACGTTGATTAGTAACACTATATTATTAATCTTGTTCAAACAGATACACTGTTTTGTTTCCGAATTGGATCATGAATAATTTTCTTCGAAACCAAAAGATATTACGATAATTCCGGGTTTGTATACATTCTTTAGTAAAGGTTTATTTAATTTTAAAGTCTTATTACTCGCTTCACAGTAGTTTTTTAAATGGTTTTCAGATTTCAAAATTACTATTTTGCAAACGAGATTCAATAGCAAATAAAAACAATAATGGGAAAAAAAATTTTTATTTCGTATAATAAAAAAACTTTATTGTATTCTTTACAAGTCAATAACATAGTCAACAAATATTTGAATTACATTTTGCATGTGTAGAAGTGCTAAAATTCTTGAAAAACTTGACAAGATTTTGAAACCCATGCACACACTCAAATCCACACTCATGGGTATTGCGTACATCCAACAACAGTGGTTCATCATTTTTCACCATACACAAAGTTTGAAAATCAATTTTGGGTTTTTGTCGAGTTTCCAACTAGACTTCATCGTCACTGGGTCCCATGTACTGGTAATATATTATTAAATTGACTTCGGTTGTCAACAATCGATACGTTTACATTTACAAAAGCGAATAATCCGTTTTGGAAAACTGTAACGTACATATGCATTTCGAAACAAAAAAAAATAAAAAAATCAAAGAAAAAAGGCTCTCTAATTGAATAATGATTTTGGACGGCGGGTACAGATAGGATGGAAAACGAATAAAAATCATATAATCAAAGTAAAATGTTTTGGATTTTTTTTCCCCGAGAAACACAAGTAGTAGTAGTAGTAGTAGTAGTAGTAGTAGTAGTAGTAGTAGTAGTAATAATAATAATAATAATAATAATAATAATAATAATAATGTCGAGTTCAACAACAAAATATATAAAAACAAAAAATAAGAGAAAAAAAGGACAAACAAATGTACACATATACAATATATACACTGTCCCTTTGGTCGTACACATAATAATAATAATATTCAACAAAACTCAATATTGTAAATAAATATAAATCATTACAAATAATAATAATAATAAACGGTTTTTGTACAATATTCTAATTTCTTTTTTCTTTTTTATTTTAATTAAATAAAGCCCGCAGCTCCTCTATAACTGTGTGCTTCGGACGGGTATAAATAGTCATCGCTCCAATTAGTTCGGGATAACGTGGGTTCGGAAGTGGTCCGCTGTAACTTTGGCATGGAGTGTATGATGCTCTGTATGGATATAGCAATGTCTTTAAACTTTGGCCTGTCTTCTCTGTCGAACTTGATACAGTTCTCCATCAACTTGCGCAACTCGGGCGGCGTATCAGACCTGACCTTCTTTAGGTCGGGCCTCAGATAGCCCCTGCCCACCATGAATATGATCTGGTCCTTGTTGTTGATCTCCGTGTAGGGCAGCTGGCCGCTGAGCAGCTCGTATAGCACGATACCATACGCATAGACGTCTGACTGAAAACTGTATGGATTGTCTACCTGCATGCGTATTACCTCGGGTGCCATCCACAGTATTGACCCGGATGGCTGGTGGTATTGCTGACCACCAGACCACTTCGATTTGATCGTGGCCAAACCGAAATCGCCGATTTTCACTACCGAGTCGTTGAAGAATATGTTGTTACTCTTCAGATCCCTGTGTATGATACTCTTGGAATGGAGGTAGTTCATACCGATTGCTGTTTGGCCAGTTATCGATATCAATTGCAGCGCCTCGAATCTGGAAAACAAAAGATTGTGTTATCAAATCGATATTCACAAACATTGTGTTACACTACATTAAATTTAGCATTCTTGGTATGTTTGAGTTACGTTTAATAAATAAAACTGACCGTGTGCATATCAATTACGTTTGAATTGTGTTGATAAATAAAATTTATAAAGAAGACGTTAAGAATAAAATAGCAAACAAGATCTTAACCGTTTAGTCATATATATTGTCTGACAAGGGCTTAAATTTTCCATTTCCTGTTTAAACAACTATGTCATCTTTATGTTGAACGATAGTTTACAAATTTAATAACTACACGTCGGTTGAGAAGAAACTTACTTTTTTTCCAACACGTGTAAACAACGGTATAGGCTCGACCCTTCGCACCATTGGGTGACAATGGCCAAATTCGGTTTTCGTATAACGCCCATAAACAGCAAGACGTTTACGTGCCTAGTCTTTTTCAATACGGACACTTCGTTTTTAAACGCTTGCAATTGAGCAGATGTCGGTTGTTTGACTTTGAGCGCTTTGATCGCTACCGGTCCATGCCAGTTGGCTTTGTACACGGTACCAAACGATCCCGATCCAATGCAATCACCCATTTGTATATCTGTCTCGGGTATTTCCCAATCCTCCAACGATTCCTGTGGACCGGTATCTCGGAGCAATTTCTTTGTGGCGCTCTCGTCGGCACTCTTGGCCCGAGGTCTAGGCCTCAGTACGTTGGTAGGAGACGCCTGGGCGCTCTGGCTGTGCGGCAGGAAACCCTGTGGCACGCCGGACGGCACCTGCGATCTCCGTTTCATTTCAGCCAACTCGTCGTAGTTGGTGTTGACCATGTTGCGGCACACGTTTGGTTCCGAGCTCGACCTCTCGCCATGACCGAGCACTCGACGTCTGGAAGTTTGGTCAGACGTCAGCTGCAGTATGCCGGCCGAGCTTTGGTACATGGTGTGAGTGGCGTCATGGCCGGTACTCAGGTCTCTGGTCGGAATGCACAGCACGGGCACGCCCATAGAACACCGTTCGTGAAATTTGAACCCGCACGACCGACAGTGATAGCCCTAATCGTTGACAAAAGGAAACGATAACTTATGAACACGTTCGGACATAACACATGAACAGCGTCATGTAAGACGTTTACCTGGAACAGCAGCTGACGACAGTGATCGCAGGTAGTGAAAGACGTCCGTTTGGAGAAGTCGTGAGTGAAAGACGCCTGGATGGGTAACCAGCACATTTTCACTTGGATTTCCTCGTACTCGATGGCGGACGTCTGGGTGTCCCACGGTATCTGATGGTCCGTATGGTTCCTGTACACGACGCACTCGTCCAACGGGATCTTCCTGTGCTGCAGCCGTTTCTCCAGGGCCATGTGCAGCGTCTCGCCGTGCTTCACCTCGATGGTGGTGCGCTGTTTGTTGGGCAAGTACGCGCGTATGGTGCGCACGAACGGCGTGGACGGCTTGTCGCCGCGGTTCTTGCGGTGCTCCCGGGGATGGTCCACCAGGTCGAGCAGCTCCTGTTCCTTGGCCTCGAGCTCGTGCAACTTGACGGTGAGCTCGCGGTACTCGGTCAGGTAGATAGGCGGCGGACGGTCGAACGTGGCGAACGTGCCGTTCAGCGCTTGGATGTTGCACTTGGTCAGGCGCATCACCTCCCTCACGTTCTGCAGCTCGTTGCGCAGCGACGTGATCTCCTCGAAGTCGAACGACATGACGCGGTGGTCGCCACCGGCACCAGCACCGCCGTCACAGCCACAGCCGCCGCCGTCGCCGTCGCCGCCGCCGCCGCCGTGGTCGTCGTCGTCTGCACGCACCGTCTGCCGGTCGGCGCAGTGGGATACACGGTCGGGCGGGCCCGCTGGACCGGCGCGTGTGGTAGAGTGGCGGCTCGCGCTACAAGCACGACGGGCCCATCGTCACCGGGATCAGTGGCCAAAGCAGCGGCAGCGGCGACAGCAGCAGCGGCGGCGGTAGAAGCAGTAGCGGCGGCGGCGGCGGCGGCGGCTGCTGCGGCGGCGGCGGCGGTGAAGGCGGACGGACGCCGGACGCCATGTTCCGTGCCACGGTTTAGTCGGCCGGGACGACGCGGTTCACACTACTGGCGCGCGCCCGCGTCCGACTACGACATGCTCTCGGGGGCGCGGGGCGCCGCTGGTTCACGGGCACGGCGTTGCCGTTACGCGACGGTCGACGGGGACGGCGCCCGAACGTGGCGCATCGTGACGGGATAACGGGTAACGGGGGACGACGGTGGAGAGCGGTGACGACGGTCGGCGTTTCACGAACGATTCAACCGGAACGCCAGCGCACGACGACCAACGGACCGCACGGGCAGACACGACGGCGACGACGATGACGGCGACGACGATGACGGTGACGACGACGACGACGGCGGCGGCGACGACGACGACGACGGCACACGGTATCGTTACGACAACGCGGAATCAATCTCGTGAAATCGTCGTCGAGCGAATTTTACGTACATCGACGAACGTTTTTGTTGGTTATGTAGTTAAAAAAAAAAAAACCACCCGGACAGTATAACCGCGACGGGCGCGCGGAATACCGCGCGATTGGCCGCACTACACCGCGCCGCCCGTCGAAACCCAATCGGATCGCTCTCGGTTACGGCGGCGGTCGCGGTTCCCGCACGTCCGCGCCACTACCGGTACACCCGGCCGAACTAGTGGCGTGTCCAGCGAGGGTCCACCGTTACTAGTGATGCTGAACTGTTATAAAAATGGATAACTGTTGTCAACTGTTACTGTTACAAAAAAAAATAACAGTGAAAATATAATAACTCAAATTATATTAGTTATTATATTATAGCGAATAATTGACCTCTACAATTCTTTATATCGATGTCTAAATTTTTAAACATAATAAGTAGTTCTAATTCCGTTTCTTGAGCTTTGTGGCCAACTGAAAGAAGACATCCTATAAATCTTTCTACGGGTATATTATCATTGCATATTTATCGCACTACAACAGTTAATAGGTCTGTTTAAGTAGCATCAAGTGTAGAGTCTACAATTATTGAAAAATACTTAGCAATTTATATTTATAATTTGTTAATATTTATAAAAATTAGAAAAAAAAATTTGGTTTCTATACCTATACTTACTATATTAGATTTAAAAGAAAAATATGATTGAAATTTCTTGTTTTTTTTTTCTTTATTCTTTCTTTTTTTGCCATTTTTCCTATTTTGTGACACGCTATTTTTATTAAAATTACTTTTGCCGATTGTAAATATGTAAATTAAATAAAATTAACATACATAAAATAAAATAAAATTAATATAAAATTAACATAAATAAAATTAAAATAACATTTGTACAAAACTACAATTTTAATACAATATTATAAATAAAATAATCGATAGAACATCCGCACATCTCACACGTACAAAGTATCTCAAACGATTTGTAACACAAAACCAAAACATAGGTATTATAATAATTATAATTATTGTATTATGACAATGAAAGAAGATATTGTTTATGTGTACATCTAAATGCTAGGTATACGATGGACGTTAGTAAACAAATCATAAGATTCCTAATTTATTTTTAGTTATGGTGTAAAGGTGTACTGGTGTTGATACAAAGTCCGATACATTTACATTGCGTTATTAATTTCCATGGAAATAGTATTAATTGTATCAAATAAACAACAATACAAAGTAAATTATATATTAAATCTCAGTCGAACACATCACGTTAGATTCTAAGGTCAAGAAATTCAACATATATCGACCGGAACAATAAGAAATATGCAAAAAGTCGAAAACAAGAAGATGACCAACAACCACGACGAACGGTCTTGCTGCTGTTCTTATTCGACGCCACATCCCAAATATCAAAGGACGGTTCCAGCGTTCCAGTCGGTCTTTGGCACCGAGATGAACAAGATGCCGTCACCGAGCCGCGCTTATCTGGAACGCATCTCCAGCAACGTCCGCCAGTCAAAGTCGGCCAGCAGATCATTCCAGCCTTATAAAAAATCAACCAGATTGCCGGAGTGGAACGACCGCAAACATAGTCGGCGTGACAACACGTACGACCCGCAGGAGCGGACCGTCCACCAGTTACCAGCGCCAGTCGTCAATCACCAGACAGAGCCGGCCGACAGATCGTTCCGGTCGCGTCGAGAGTCCAAAAGATTGTCGGAGCCGACAGTCTGCAGGTGTTACCGATGTGAAGACACATACGACCCGCCAAAGCTGACCGTCCGCCAGTTACCAGCGCCAATCGTCAATCGCCAGACAGAGCCGGCCGACAGATCGTTCCGACGGTGCCGAGAGCCCAAGAGGTTGGCGGAGCCGACCGTATGCAGGTGTAACCGATGTCAAGACACATACGACCCGTCGAAGCTGACTGTCCGCCAGTTACCAGCGTCAGTCGTCAATCGCCAAACAGAACCGACCGGCAGATCATTTCAGCCGCGTCGAGAGCCCAAGATGTTGTCGGAACCGACCGATTGCAGGTGTAATCGATGTGAAGACACATACGACCCGCCAAAGCTGACCGTCCGCCAGTTACCAGCGCCAATCGTCAATCGCCATACAGAGCCGGCCGACAGATCGTTCCGACGGTGCCGAGAGCCCAAGAGGTTGGCGGAGCCGACCGTTTGCAGGTGTAACCGATGTCAAGACACATACGACCCGCCAAACCTGACCGCCCACCAGTTACCAGCGCCATTCGTTGGCCACCAATCAGAACCAGCCGGAAGATCATTCCAGACGCACCAAAAATCATCTAGATCGTCGGAGCGGACCGTCAACAGATGTAACCGGCATAAAGACACGTACGACCCGCCGAAGCTGACCGTCCGCCAGTTACCAGCGCCAGTCGTTGGCCACCAATCAGAACCAGCCGGAAGATCATTCCAGACGCCCCAAAAATCATCTAGATCGTCGGAGCGGACCGTCAACAGATGTAACCGGCATAAAGACACGTACGACCCGCCGAAGCTGACCGTCCGCCAGTTACCAGCGCCAGTCGTTAATCGCCAGACAGAGCCGGCCGACAGATCGTTCCGGTCGCGTCGAGAGTCCAAAAGATTGTCGGAGCCGACAGTCTGCAGGGGTAACCAGCGTGAAGACATGTACGACTCACCGGAGTCGACCGTCCGCGAGCCAACGGCCAAGTACGACGGCCCCGGTGTCTACGGGTGCAAGATGGCGGGGATCATCAGTGTGATGCCGACTTGTATCGGTAGCGGTCACCCGCGACAATCACGACAATCGCGACGGCGGTGCTCGGCCCACGCATCCCCGACGATCGACGATTTTCCGAACGACCGGGTGAACGCCGAGACGGTTGCGCCTCGCGCGTTGACCGTACCCGGCTGCCCGTACACGGACATCGACGAAGACGCGGGCGTGCCCACGAATTGGTGCGTATCGCAAGACGAATGGACCGACGACAGCTACATATTATTATCGGAGAGGATGGATGATTCGTTTGTCGCGTCGTCCACGCCCACGCTCCATTCGAGGGCTGCGTCCTTCAACCACGACCGTCATCCGCCGACCCACCGACGCGACTCTTTCGAGCGAAATACTCGATGGTGAACTCGCGCAGAGGCCTATACGGCCGATCATCTGTGTCAGATGACAGGGAGTTTACACGTCACACATCAATGTCTATTTCGAACGGTATTTTAAAGTTTTTATTAATTATACAGGAAACCTAACGTCAGACGTCGAGAACCATTCGGATATTCAGTCACCAGCCAGAACCGGACGGTCCAGCTGTATTAAGAGTCCCTGGTTGCAGGAATCGGAGAAGCGGTATGACATACCAGATCCGAGCGCGTCATCCGGCACGAGCAAACCGCGGAGGACGACGTGTACACGGTGACGGGAAACATGATGGTTCTAGGAAGGAAGGAAGGAACGCCTTCTACATGAACACCAAGTCAACTATAATTTCTACATGAACACCAAGTCTATCACACCTGTACCTGAACACTAAATTAATCATACCTTATATTCCAAGTCATGGGTTATAACCTGAAAATTTTGCCAACAGATAGAACAACAATTTCCATCCATCCTATCAGCAATGCAAAGAAAAAAAACAAAAACGCATGTTCATCCGAAAGGAAGAATACCTTCTATATGAACACCAAGTCAACCACACTTTCTACATAAACACTAAGTCAACAACACCTCTACATGAACAATAAATCAATCATATCAACGGATGGAACAACAAATTTCAGTCGTCCAAGCAGCAATGCAAAAAAAACGAAAACGCAAGTTCATCCGAAAAGAAGAACACCTTCTATATGAACATCAAGTCAACTATAACTTCTACATGAACACCAAGTCAACCATAACTTCTACATGAACACTAAGTCAACCACACCTGTACATGAACACTAAATCAATCATACCTTATATTCCAAATCATGGGCCATGACGTGAAAATTTTGCCAACGAATGGAACAACAAATTTCATCCGTCCAATCAGCAATGCAAACAAAACGAAAACTCAAGTTCATCCGAAAGGAAGAACACCTTCTATATAAACATCAAGTCCACTATAACTTCTACATGAACACCAAGTCAACCATAACTTCTACATGAACACTAAGTCAACCACACTTGTACATGAGCACTAAATCATTCATATCTTCTATTCCAAGTCATGGGTCATGAACTGAAAATTTTGCCAACGGATGGAACAACAAATTTCATCCGTCCAATCAGCAATGCAAAAAAAACGAAAACGCAAGTTCATCCGAAAGGAAGAACACCTTCTATATGAACATCAAGTTCACTATAACTTCTAAATGAACACCAAGTCAACCATAACTTCTACATGAACACTATGTCAATCACACCTGTACATGAACACGAAATCAATCATACCTTCTATTCCAAGTAATGGGCCATGACGTGAAAATTTTGCCAACGAATGGAACAACAAATTTCATCCGTCCAATCAGCAATGCAAACAAAACGAAAACTCAAGTTCATCCGAAAGGAAGAACACCTTCTATATAAACATCAAGTCCACTATAACTTCTACATGAACACCAAGTCAACCATAACTTCTACATGAACACTAAGTCAACCACACTTGTACATGAGCACTAAATCATTCATATCTTCTATTCCAAGTCATGGGTCATGAACTGAAAATTTTGCCAACGGATGGAACAACAAATTTCATCCGTCCAATCAGCAATGCAAACAAAACGAAAACGCAAGTTCATCCGAAAGGAAGAACACCTATATGAACACCAAGTCAACTATAACTTCTACATGAACATTTACTCAACAACACCACTACAATAAATAAACAATAAATCAATCATGCCAACGGATGGAACAACAAATTTCATCCGTCCAAGCAGCAATGCAAACAAAACGAAAACGCAAGTTCATACGAAAGGAAGAATACCTTCTATATGAACATCAAGTCAACTATAACTTCTATTAGAGCACTAAAAACCCTGAGAACATTATCAGTGATCCAACTTTCATAAACAATCAGATATAATAAAAAACTCAACTAAAATTACAACAATAAGAGGTCACATCGAATCCGACACAAAGAAAATAATCAATAAACTCAAACACTCTTCACACGAACACCATACACGAACACCATTACAAACAGACCCTCACTAAGAGAATTTCACAGACGTCAGAACTAACAACCTAATCAGCAACAAAAAAGCCAAAAAAACACATACTATCAACTATCCTCTGAAAAAACACATCATACTCCCTGGAAGAAGTAAGTCTTAAAACATAGGTAATCATTAAACAAAAGAAATGACGTAAAATTTGAATGTTCGACAGCCAGCCAGAACCAGCAGGAAACCACCGAAGACGACGGTTCCGGAGTTGACGTGTACGCGGTGACTGTTAATGACATAAAAAACCATTAATAAGTTAAATATTATTTCTTTCGTTTATTAATCTTTGTTAACTGGTTAGTTCTGGTCGAAATCAAATTTGTTTTTATATACAAATTTTTTTTTTCAAAAACTAAAATTTTATGTGTTAACAAATAAATAAATAAATAAATAAATAAATCTAATCTAATTAATAAACTAAATCTAAGGTATACGATCACTGTGACTAGATCTCGTCTAATAATTTCATCGTCATCCGACTAAAAGGAATGAAACGTTGTCTCAGACGTATCCCGCCAAGGCACCGAAAACGTGTCGAATAGAATTCTCGAAAAGAAAAACTCGGCGGTGATGTGACAACTCTAAATCGCCGAATCCGCCGAAACACGAGCAATCATCTACTTGTATAAAACACAGCTAAAATTGACTCGCGCGGCTGTCGGATCCCTAAAAAAACAGACTTGCGAGTGACGAACACAGGTCGGCGGCATACGACAATATTTTTTTTCTGTCGTCAAATGATGACAAACGAACGACGTTACATCCAAAGACAATGACAACATAATTGTTATGTTACAACGTAAAACGATTTCGTACTGCGCACTGTTGCCCGATCGAACGATCCATATTTCTACGTGTATATGCTATTATGATAACGTCCACGACGACAAAAATAATTCATTTTCGAAAACCGAAACGTGTCCGACTACGATATGCGGAATTCCCGCCAACGACCGGAACCGAAAGCAATCGGTCAACGATCAGAAAATCTCGCAGAAACCTTGGGACCTAACCGTTTTTATCGAGCCGAAATTATCCCGATCGGTTTTTCTGTATTTTTAAAAATGTATAATTCGACTGTTTGCCTATAGTGCATCTGCGACGGAGTAGGAAAATTATTTATATAAAACCAACAGTCTTTGATATTAATCGCGTATTTTACACAACATGATTTATCGAAAAACAATTAATTATTAATTACCCATTGCCGTGAACATTATCAATTAAACATTTCGGATATCGGTTGACTCGTAACTGTCGTATGTTTGCTTACGATTAAAACCTTATAGCACACGACGAACACACGTCGACGACAAGCGATAATATTTTTTTTTTAAACGAGTAAAATTTCGCATTTCCACAAATTTTCTCGCGTTCACCGCCGCCAGCTGTACAACAACTTAGCAGTGGTGTGAGAACGCTGTATGGCCATATCCGGCGAAACACGAGTAAACGGTGACGTGCACATGAAATACTAGGATTATTAATATATAATATTGTATGTATAACAATTACATCGAACCTTTGACGGTACGAGGGGCGAATGAACACGCTCGTAGACTCGTCGTCGAATAATTACCAAAATACCGATTGTACTAAATTAACACTGACCATAAGAAAAACTACATACCTGACTTGTGAACAAACGTAAACGAGGAACAAAACTGCTTACATACAATCGTACTCTTCCCGGCGAAGCCCATCTACTTCATGATTTACTATGTTGAGATGGTTTTAACAAATTTACTGTTGCAAAATGCTGATATTGCATAATGTTTTAACTCCAAACATTCTACATAGATGTTTATCAGATATATTACATTGCTTTTAGTATCCCACAGATCATACAATTATTACATAAATATATAAAAATATCACTTTCGTCTACGTAAATACAAAAACTTTACCCACGGTTGAAAGAATAAAAAACAATATGTTTTCCATGACATTATTTATAAGCACGTTACAATTTCGTATTTCGACATACCCCCGACGCCCACGCGTAAACCTAATATAACTCTTTCTCAAACCCAACTTAAATGGAATTAAACCTATTCAAATTTAAATACATTTATATATATTAAAATTATTTTACATAGTCAATATTTCAGGAGGGTGGTTCATTTCAATAATGTTTAAATCAAATTTTAAAAAAAAAATGAAATAGATAATCATATTATTATGTGTAAGAATTTGTTGAAACGTAAAATGTTTCATTCATACAAGCTGTTCCGACGTAGTCCAGTTTGTGTAGCTAGGTGGTATTCGCGCCGAACTAACCGCCTCTTACAGTATGTTTATTGACTAATGAATCTTATATGAATATTGATAGAGGAGGAAATGTCATCGATCTGCATTGCACTACATACACCAATAGATATATAATTACTTATATACATATGTATACACTCACTTATATAGACATGTGCACTAGGTCACGGGACTGTTACAATGGGTTTTCTCTCGGAGGGTTAAATATATACATTCAATTAAGTAAGTTTGAATTTTTCTGTAAATCCTTGTCAATGTCGTTTTTTTTTTTAGACCAATGATCTATAAATAACAATAACAAACAAGAATACATAATAAATTATTAATACAAAAATATTATATCAATATATACCTGTATCAATGTTTATCAAATTAATTGAGTCTTTGTAATGTTTTTTTATGACATTATCAGTGGCGGCTGGTGGGTGTTGTGAGTAGTGAGGCAAAACTTTTATATATATTAAGAAGTTGAAACAAATTTCATTGTTACATCGGATAAATAAATTTAAAGCAACCTACCTAATAACAGTATTAATATGGTATTTCTTACTAAATATTATACACACTTAAATAATTAAAAGTCATTGATAGGTGTCTATAATAATAAATCACACAAAACATATTAAATTAATTATAATAAAACATAAATGACAACGTAAAAATTATTATTTTTTTTAATTATTTTATTATTTATAGTTTTAAGTTTAATAAAATGATAAGAAATTCGATTTTCCAACACGGAGGTACCGGCACCTATATTGTGTCCGTGTATTTTCATAAACGTGGATTATGATAAGAGTTTAATTGTGATAAATGACTATTATAATCACCTTGATTATAATTTTAACATAGCTCCGAGCTAGTGATGCTAAACTGTTATAAAAATGGATAACTGTTATCAACTGTTACTGTTACAAAAAAAATAACAGTGAAAATAACTGTTACTTTTAATAACTGTTATTTTTTTAGCTGTTACAATTGTTATGTGCTTCAAATTCTAAACCAGAAATGGTATCAGATGATTATTGTCTAGCGGCGAATGAATCTCGTCATTATACGCAGATCCGGGGTTGGTTTCAGTTTCAAAATTTACAATACCTACACATATTTTTCCTCAAATAATCATAATAAGATGTTTCTGAGAACAGCAAATTCAAACATCAAATTTCCGATATTAATAAACAAGTTTTCTTTTATTATTTTCTCATACTTTTATTATTATTATTATTATTATTATTATTATTATTATCATTGACTTTTCTATAACTATTAACATGTAATATACTAATTACCTTTGATACTTTACATTATTCTAAGAAGAAAAGAATTATTAAATAAGTATGAAATTACATCAATAAAAAAAAGATATATATTGTGTATAGTAATATTAGTTTTACTTATTGGACAAGTAACAGTGTATTTAAAATGTTAAAATATCAATTTAAAAAAAACAATAATAGCTTATATGTGATAACATTTGTGGAAATAATTGTTTTTCTGACAATTAAAATTGATAAATATCCAATAGTACGGACTAAGTATATCATAGTCTGTGCCAATAGACGGTTATCAACGATTACCTAATATGTTAGAGTAACAGCAGAGAACAGTCACTGTTACAGTAACAGTAACTGTTATTTTTTCTTCGAAGTAACAGCTTGTTATTGTTACTCGCCTAGTAATTGTTACAAATCACTGTTACTGTTATTTCTTATCATCACTAGTAGAAACGTGATCGAACGAATATTGAAATATTTACAAGCGATTAGATGTGAATCGGTATGTAATCGTTGACTGTTTACGGTTGCCGAACGAAATCGTTTTCGGACGGTAAAGACCTATTCCGACTAGCGGTCTCGGTTCGGTCCGGTCACGGTTAAGTCACGGTCAGGTCAACATCGGTAGTACGTAATCCAACGGCATCGTACACACTATCGGTCACGGTCAAGTCACGGTCAGTTCCGCTCAATTCTCGACCGATTGATGCACGGTCCAGACCGCGGCAGTCACGAGCTTTCTGGTCGAGATCGCCTAGTGTGAATAGAAACCGCGCTACTAAGTCG
>CM032339.1:40668134-40699050 GCA_019022885.1 Schlechtendalia chinensis
TTTTAAAAATGACGGGATTTCCCTCCCGGCCTTTCAGAAAATGTTTGAGGGGGGCGCGAAACTTTTTCGAAGCCCCTTCGGAACCCGCCACGTTCTCCCGATCGACCACTGTTCCACGCACGCGCCTCGCCGCCATACCGTCTTCCCCGGGGTTTATCCTGTCGTTCCTCTTTGACCTAAAAAACCAACAAAAAATTACCGACCCGAGACGTCCTATCACGTGCCAAAAGTGCGACACAACACCGAACGCGTACGTTTTGTGGCTGTTCCCCTTTAACCTCCTCCGCGCGCCCCCCCCCGCCGCCGAACCCCGCCCCCGCCGACCCGACGTATTTTATTGTCGCGTTATTGCGAGGTTCGGCGGAGTGCTTTCGCGATACTTTTTTCGTACTTTTTTTTTTTTTTTTTCGCGTTCCCCGTTTTTTCTTTTTTTTTTTATTTTATTATTTTTCGGACTATTATTATTTCCAACGCAAGGGTTAAACACGAAAAATAATAAATGCCATTGGTCGTATTACATGCATGTAAAGTTTTTTTAAAAAATTTACGTACATATTTCGTATATCACCCTGAATTTTGGGGGGTAGAGCGAGGGGTTAACCCCCCCCCCCCCCCCCCCCGTGCTTTCGCCCCGGGGTTTTTTCAGTAGCTCCCCCGATCAAAAAACATTACGTTTGAAAATCGGAGGACGATTTTAAAACGTACGGACTTAGTACTTTGACGCGGCATGCCGAGCATGTCCGAGCGTATATGCCGCGTATCCCTTTGGTTTTCGCCCCGCCTCGTTGCACGGACATTGACGGCGCGCCCGCTTTTTGGATTTGAAACCACGAGCCGGACGATTTCCTCGGGGAAAATGAATCCGCGGCGCGTCCACGCCCCACTCCCCCGGCCCGACGCGTCGCCGTTTTTTTATTATTCCGGAAATTTTGGGTACTTTAAGCACGACTGAGGGTGTTGTACGCGGGGCCATTGCGTCTGAAACGAAAAAAATAACGCGCGTACATTTGAAAAAGGCGCGCGCGACACGTTTTCACAAAAACATAAAAAATGGGAAAATCCGCGGGGAACGCGAGAACGTCCTCACGAACGCACACGAGATGTACACAAAAATAGGATTTTTACTGATGGAAATTTTTTGTTTTTAAAATTTTGTACCTTCAATAATTTCCCGGGGAACACACGTCGTTGCCTTTTCTTGAAAACAGTGTTTAAATCACTTCTAGTAACTTTTTTTTTTTTAAATTCGCCTTTTTTTGTTTTTACGCCCGACCCTTTTGAAATGGGCTCGTTTCAATGTACTTTTAAATTTTTTGGAAAAAGGTAGAAGTCACGAAAACGGGCGGGCAGTAGGGGGTGTTGAATTAGGGATTTTTTCAGTTAAAAAACATTGAATTTTTAAAATGCACTGTGGTTGCCATTCTTCGATTTAATTAATCCGCTTTATAAAAAATGTTGGTTTCTGCTTTCCCCAAGAAAACCGTTCAACCAATAACATTTCCCCGAGTCGAAAAAAACAATGAGCATCCTTGAAATTTTGACTTCCCATTCCGCTTTCTATTCTTTAGGAAATCGGGGTTTTTCTAATGATGGGTTGTCTTTTTTGTCTCAATCATATTTAAAAACCCCAATTTGTCACACGTAATGATATTTTAAACTTTTTATTCTTTGAATGATTTTTTAAAAATGTCTGAACAATATTTTTACGTTGAATTTTTTTACCAAAGTCAAATTTTTAGGGAGCATTTGGGAAAAACACTTTTTTCATATTTTAAAATTTTTTATTAAAATTCAAAACACATTTTTATCAATATTTTCCATTTCTCTATAGTTCTAAACTTAACGTGTTTTTGCCAATAATTTTGAAAAAGATCCGGCACGATCACGACCCCTCGAATTCATCCAAGCGGGTTTTACCGTTTCGGTTTGAATCATTTTTCCGTTTTTCTGTACAGTATTTAAACAAAACAATTTTGGTAGGGGGGAAAAAATGAGTAGTCGAAATTTTCGCTTATTTTGACCCAAATTAGACCAAAAAATTGGGAAAAAACCCCCCGACTCGCATGCATTAAAAAACAAGATTTTTGGGAAAATATATCAAAAGGCTATAGTACAAATTGTTTAAAAAAAAATCTCTCCATATCCAATTATCACCTAACGGAACCAACGAAATTAACGATATGTCGCCTTTGCGCGTTTAAATAACGTACAGTTTTTGGCCCCCGGTTTATTTGCCCGAGGCGCTACAATATTATAATACTATAAATACTCGTCCCGCGAAAAACAGAAACATAAGTTCGACCGTTTCGTAAAGTCATTTTACTATTTCAACACTCCTCCGTCGTCGTCTTGCGTGGCAATAAAGATGTTATCTGCGAATGCGTCTGCACGCGGTAATTCTTTAGTCGTCTCTCTCTCTTTCTCTCTGTTTGTCGTTATTCTTTTAACATTCAGTAGATTTCAAAAACGAATTTAGGACCTGCGCCATTTGAATCAAGTTTGGAGCCAGGTTTAGAGATGGATTTAAAGCCGGATAGTAGTGTACGTTCGGCTAGTATTGTCGTGTCATTACATTTTTTAATATATAATTATTTAGAGATTAAGAAAACGTATTTATCGTTTTGATATGAATTTAAAAATCTAATACGAATTCTTACTCTTTGTTCATAACTCGGACTATTTTCTTAGTTTGTATTTATATATGTACGAGTTTAACTTATTCGCGTCACGATACGTTTTCAAAAAACCCGGCTTTGAACCATTGCGTCCAGTACGAATCCTCGTGCGTACCCCGAATCCCTACGCTGACACGGGAGTACGCCGAAATAGACGAGTGGAAACCGCGCACGAGCACGTTTCCAGATCAAGAAAGCACACTCGACGAACTGCGTGCTCGGTTGGACGACCCGGTGATCAGACACATTTTGTTGATGCCTGGAAATTCCCAAGACAACCGCTGGGACCTTGCGGGTCGGGTGGAACTCGAATATGAGTCCATTTCCTGACCATGACGAACGGTATAACCTAAGTTTTTGTAATAGCGGAGTATTATTGTCTTAAAAAATGAACATTCTGTTTTTCTGTATCTATCTGTAATACATTATCTTTCTATAATTTACTTGTACCAATTTATTTTATCTTATAAGTATGATCGTTATTGTCAAAAGAATAGGACAAGCGGACGTCGTTTATACCGATCTCAGTAGAGCATTCGATTCGGTGTCGATCATGTATTTTTATTAGATAAAAATAGCATTATAAATTATAATGTTTTAGAGATTAGAAAAACGTATTTAACGTTTTGATAAGACTTTACAAATCTAATACGAATTCTCACAGTTTGTTCATAAATTGGAATATTTTCTTAATTTGTATTTATATATGTATAAGTTTGACTTATTCGTGTTATGATACGTTTTTGAAAAACCCGACTTGAACCATTGCGCCTTTTGTACGTCGTTATAAAACCAGATAATTTAAAGTATTGACATGGTTTTTTTTGTTCTTCGCGTCGCGTACAAATGATATGAAATAAAAACGTTTGGTCGTTTAAATCTGGTGAGTCAATGACGAAGTCATGCCTACTAAAAAATGGCCAACACTCAGTATAGTCGTATTAAGTCTCGTCGGAGGCGCCCATCGATTATTATCGAACCTTCAAGACAGTTCGTTACGTAAATGACGAGTACGCTCGCGCAGGCTCTGATAAAATTGATACTCGATGGTCCTTGTAAAACGTTTCATTACACTAAATGGAAACTAATACAGTTAATTTGATATTCATAAATAAAACGTAATTAATCGTTGATAGAAAAAAAATTACGTTTTTTATTTTCTATATTGGTAGAAGTGCGTGCGATCTTGGTTTCGCCCACTTTTATTACGTGCTCTATAAGCATAATTCAACGTTAATGTTTGTGTTTACAATTTTAAAACAACGGTAAGAAAAAACTGCTTGCACAGCTATACGGTTAACTTTAGAGTTTATACCCGTTAATCTGAATGGTTTAACTTAATACGTATTTATTTTAAAAGTATTTACGTATACACATACAAAAACAAAATACATACAATATGTACATATGTTTGATGTGTGTGTGTGTGTGTGTGTGAGTGTGTGGTGTGAATGTATGTTATGGTATTTTATTGATTTTAAATTTATTCTCCCCCTTTCAATATCCTGATAGATTTTAAACGCACTGTGCCGTAAGAAAACTGCTTCTACATACACATATTTATTTCGCCTTTACGTACAATTCACGTCTATAAATATTTCTTAAATATAAATCAAATGTCTGCGAATGCCTCAAGTTACTTTGTACTATTTTGTTAATCTTTAATAGAATACTATTCATTCGAATGGTATCTTCATTTGAATGGACGCATTCATGATACTATTTAAAAAGTTATAACACACAAACACACACACACACGCGCACACATGCACACACACACACACACACACAAAGCTCTAGTTCTCCAATACATTCAATTGTTCTCTAAGAACGTTAAATTCTAGGTAGATCAAGTATTATTTACATTTTCAAAGTATTTATTGAGTTATGCAACTGTCTGAGATTTTTTTTAATCGAAATTGTCATTCTTTGCACCAGCGCAACAAACCTGCAGACAAACGAGTACATTCAATGTCAAAACCGACAATAGTATGAATTGTTTAACCAATTCTTCACGCCATCATGTAAATATTATACCTGGTATATAATTCTTGGTGCTTAAAATACGTTTAAGTATATCACACACTTAAAAGAATCGAAATTATGTCATGCCACGTAACCATATATGTATTGAACAAATACATTATTTTTCTCTCTCACACTCTCTATTTTTTTTTATTACAATCATAATTATTGTATAATACTTACCGCAAACAGGTTTCGTTAGTAAATACATGTGTGCTTATCCATTTACAGTCATTTATACCAGTATTCAACAAGTATATGCAAGTATATGATATTATAAATTATAATACATAATAGGTCAGTAGCGTGTTTCCAATAGATTTTCATTTATATAATTAAATTTTCATTTTTGTGTGATTTTCAATAATAATAATTACAACAACAACAACAACAACGACGACGACGACGACAACCACAACAACAACAACAACAACAACCAATAACAACCACAAATCAACAACCACAACAACAAACACCAACAAACAACAACCACAACAACAAACAATAACAACAATAACAACAACAATAACAATAAAAATAACAATAATATAATAAAATAATAATAATAATTAATAATAATAATAATAATAATAATAATAATAATAGGAAAACGTGTGTGTGTGTGTGTGTGGGTGTGTGTGTGTGTGTATGTGTGTGCATGTATGTAATGGTAACATTTTATTGATTTCAAATTTTTCAAAATTTCAACGGTTCACTTTAGAGTTTATACCCGTAAATCTTAATGGTTTAACTTAATACGTATTTATTTTAAAAGTATTTACGTATACACACAAAAAAAAAATACATCGTTGAAATCTTATTAAATATAATTAATATACATTATGAGTAACTGTATAGTGTTTAAAATTGTAAAATTTAATATCTACAATATCAACAATTTTCTACGCAAGAAATATTAATAATGTGAAAAATATTTCCAAAAAAGTATACTTCTGTAAAATATCGCATTCACCGCATGTGTTGAGGTCTTAATTCATACAGGGCGAACTTTTATAACACGAAATACTTCTAGAGCAAATATTTCATAATTTAAAATAATTACGAAAAAAAAAAACATTAAAACACGGTATATTAAAGTCAGCATATCCAATACATTCCTTGTCTTGCTAAGGTACCTAAAATTTAATACAGCTAAAAAGTGTATTATTTCTGATAACATGTATAAAATAAACATATTAATGACTATGTTATAATTCTATGCTATAAAGCATACTGTGAAGAATTATGATCTATTCCGTCACGAAATATACTTAAAATATTGTTTAATTTCAAAAATATTCATGTATAATTGAGGATTCGTATTGTCGACGTTCAAAATGAACGACTTTTGTAAAATTGATGTATGCTTACTGTCAACTAGACTTTCAATATAATTCTAACTCATACATGCGTTATACGGTTGCTAATTATATTTGTAATTTATAATATAATTATTATATTTGAATTATTTTGTAGCTTCAGCGAGAATCCTGAAGTATTTTTCGATGTGAATTTCAGAAACAGTTAAATATGTTTAGTGCATTAAGCGCATAAAAAACGTATAAAATTTTATCGTTGGTTTCATTAGATAACCACTATTTTCGTTTTGTTTTATCAACAATAGATTATGTACTGTCGGTACATTTAAAAACGCCAATATTTATTCATTTAAGTGCGTTAAGATATCGTATTTCAACGATTCTTCTCGAATCGCAAACTGTACAACGATACGGTGGTGGTGGGACAAATTTGAATCGAGAATTCCGCCGAAAAACAAGTAATCGTTGACGTATATAGCGAAAGACGATAACGCTCGTAGACACGTCGCCTGACGATTACCAAGATACCGTGTGTAGTAAAACGGTATCAACCTTAAATTGAATATAAACAACAATTATATTTTATAATAATTGACGAACTTTTTTCTTCTTCGGACAAGACTTATATCGATCTCAATAATGTCGCGATTCGAGAAAGGACGACGAAGGTGATTTTTCGCAGTGATACGTATCACGGCTGATGAGCGTTTCGGTAGATCTGTTTGGAGCGGGATTGATGTGTGTGTGTGTAGGTTTTTGTGTGTGTGTAGGTTTTTGTGTGTGTGTGTATGTGATGATAACATTTTATTGATTTTAAATTTATTCTCCCCCTTTAAATATCCTGGATACGCCATTGTGACATTTATTTAGCGCGGCAAAAAAAAAACAACGACACGGTGGTGGTAGGACAAATTTGAATCGAGAATTCCGCCGAAACACAAGTAATCGTTAGGTGTGTGTGTGTTCATGTATGTTATGGTAACATTTTATTGATTTCAAATTTATTCTCCCCCTTTAAATATCCTGGATACGCCATTGTGACATTTATTTAGCGCGGCAAAAAAAACAACGACACGGTGGTGGTAGGACAAATTTGAATCGAGAATTCCGCCGAAACACAAGTAATCGTTAGGTGTGTTTGTGTGTGTGTGTTCATGTATGTTATGGTAACATTTTATTGATTTCAAATTTATTCTCCCCCTTTAAATATCCTGGATACGCCATTGTGACATTTATTTAGCGCGGCAAAAAAAAACAACGACACGGTGGTGGTAGGACAAATTTGAATCGAGAATTCCGCCGAAACACAAGTAATCGTTAGGTGTGTTTGTGTGTGTGTGTTCATGTATGTTATGGTAACATTTTATTGATTTTAAATTTATTCTCCCCCTTTAAATATCCTGGATACGCCATTGTGACATTTATTTAGCGCGGCAAAAAAAAACAACGACACGGTGGTGGTAGGACAAATTTGAATCGAGAATTCCGCCGAAACACAAGTAATCGTTAGGTGTGTTTGTGTGTGTGTGTTCATGTATGTTATGGTAACATTTTATTGATTTTAAATTTATTCTCCTTCTTTAAATATCCTGGATACGCCATTGTGACATTTATTTAGCGCGGCAAAAAAAACAACGACACGGTGGTGGTAGGACAAATTTGAATCGAGAATTCCGCCGAAACACAAGTAATCGTTGACGTATATAGCGAAAGGCGATCACGCTCGTAGGCACGTCGCCTGATGATTACCAAGATACCGTGTGTTATAAAACAATATCAACTGTAAATTAAACCACTTACATGACTAGTGAATAAACGTTACGTGTTGTAAATATTGCTCACATCCGAGCATAGTCTACCCGGTGAAGTCCATCGCGAGGAGAAAAGATACTTATCGTAGATCTACTAATCGTGTCACAACGTTGAAACGTTGTTAACAAATTTACCTGTACAAAAATGATGATATTGAAAAATGTTTAACTAAAGACAATCAAATTACATAGATGCTTGTCAGATATAGGACAATACCATCTGTATCCCACGGATCACACATTATTATAAAAATATATGAAAATTTCATATGCACGTTCGATTACATAAACACAATAATTACATATGTCAAAAATAAAAATAAAAAAATACAATATTTTGTTGCTTGACTTAATATAAAAGTGCGCGTCGATATGGTCTTCCAACCAATTTTTGCAGCGACCACCACGGCGAATTGTACAGCATCCCGGCTATTGTGTGAAAACTCAATGTAAGTCAATGTAAGTGTTCACAAACTACTATATAAAATATAACAAAATTACATCGATCTTAGGATGGTACAAATGGTAAACCGAACTCGCTCTTAGACGCGTTGTCTGGCAAAAACCTTAATATAAAATTTAGTAAATTAACACAGACTGTAAAAAGAAACCAAATAATACCAGACTCGTGAACAATCGTAAAGAAACGAAACTGCTCACATCCTATCGTATTCTTTTTGACGAAAACTATTGCGCGTAGAACCCATATGTTTTGTAGATCTTCTTCACGAGGAACATCGTTGAGAAGTTCTCAGCAATGTTTCTCATTGAAACATGTCGATGCTTTCAATTGTTTTTACTCGAAACAATAAAATCACATACATGCTTGTCAAACATATCAATTTACATAATACAAAATATTTAACACGCTTTTTAAAAAAACCTATATATTGTTTCTTGTCATTATATTTAAGAGCACAGGAATACCATATTTCTAAATATTTGGAATTATCTACCTCCACGAGCTGTAAAATAACCAGGCAGGGATGCGACAATGCCGATTCGCCAATTTCGGCGAAACACTAGTACCCATCGACGTGTATTAAGGACAGTTAAGTCCGTTTCGTACGTTCGTTAATTTTCATTAAAAATTAACAAACGCAAGACAAACACACGTCGACTAGAAGTAACCAGATTTTTTTTTTGCATGCTACGATATCGTAATTCGGCAAATTTGCACGCGTCCACCGTCTCGGGCTGTACAACAACCAGACAGGGATGCGACAATGCCGATTCGCCAATTTCGGCGAAACACTAGTACCCATCGACGTGTATTAAGGACAGTTAAGTCCGTTTCGTACGTTCGTTAATTTTCATTAAAAATTAACAAACGCAAGACAAACACACGTCGACGAGAAGTAACCAGATTTTTTTTTTTACATGCTACGATATCGTAATTCGGCAAATTTGCACGCGTCCACCGCCTCGGGCTGTACAACAACCAGACAGGGATGCGACAATGCCGATTCGCCAATTTCGGCGAAACACTAGTACCCATCGACGTGTATTAAGGACAGTCAAGTCCGTTTCGTACGTTCGTTAATTTTCATTAAAAATTAACAAACGCAAGACAAACACACGTCGACGAGAAGTAACCAGATTTTTTTTTGCATGCTACGATATCGTAATTCGGCAAATTTGCACGCGTCCACCGCCTAGGGCTGTACAACAACCAGGCAGGGATGCGACAATGCCGATTCGCCAATTTCGGCGAAACACTAGTACCCATCGACGTGTATTAAGGACAGTTAAGTCCGTTTCGTACGTTCGTTAATTTTCATTAAAAATTAACAAACGCAAGACAAACACACGTCGACTAGAAGTAACCAGATTTTTTTTTTTGCATGCTACGATATCGTAATTCGGCAAATTTGCACGCGTCCACCGTCTCGGGCTGTACAACAACCAGACAGGGATGCGACAATGCCGATTCGCCAATTTCGGCGAAACACTAGTACCCATCGACGTGTATTAAGGACAGTCAAGTCCGTTTCGTACGTTCGTTAATTTTCATTAAAAATTAACAAACGCAAGACAAACACACGTCGACGAGAAGTAACCAGATTTTTTTTTTGCATGCTACGATATCGTAATTCGGCAAATTTGCACGCGTCCACCGTCTCGGGCTGTACAACAACCAGACAGGGATGCGACAATGCCGATTCGCCAATTTCGGCGAAACACTAGTACCCATCGACGTGTATTAAGGACAGTTAAGTCCGTTTCGTACGTTCGTTAATTTTCATTAAAAATTAACAAACGCAAGACAAACACACGTCGACTAGAAGTAACCAGATTTTTTTTTTTGCATGCTACGATATCGTAATTCGGCAAATTTGCACGCGTCCACCGTCTCGGGCTGTACAACAACCAGACAGGGATGCGACAATGCCGATTCGCCAATTTCGGCGAAACACTAGTACCCATCGACGTGTATTAAGGACAGTTAAGTCCGTTTCGTACGTTCGTTAATTTTCATTAAAAATTAACAAACGCAAGACAAACACACGTCGACGAGAAGTAACCAGATTTTTTTTTTTACATGCTACGATATCGTAATTCGGCAAATTTGCACGCGTCCACCGCCTCGGGCTGTACAACAACCAGACAGGGATGCGACAATGCCGATTCGCCAATTTCGGCGAAACACTAGTACCCATCGACGTGTATTAAGGACAGTTAAGTCCGTTTCGTACGTTCGTTAATTTTCATTAAAAATTAACAAACGCAAGACAAACACACGTCGACTAGAAGTAACCAGATTTTTTTTTTGCATGCTACGATATCGTAATTCGGCAAATTTGCACGCGTCCACCGTCTCGGGCTGTACAACAACCAGACAGGGATGCGACAATGCCGATTCGCCAATTTCGGCGAAACACTAGTACCCATCGACGTGTATTAAGGACAGTTAAGTCCGTTTCGTACGTTCGTTAATTTTCATTAAAAATTAACAAACGCAAGACAAACACACGTCGACGAGAAGTAACCAGATTTTTTTTTTGCATGCTACGATATCGTAATTCGGCAAATTTGCACGCGTCCACCGCCTAGGGCTGTACAACAACCAGGCAGGGATGCGACAATGCCGATTCGCCAATTTCGGCGAAACACTAGTACCCATCGACGTGTATTAAGGACAGTTAAGTCCGTTTCGTACGTTCGTTAATTTTCATTAAAAATTAACAAACGCAAGACAAACACACGTCGACGAGAAGTAACCAGATTTTTTTTTTTTTGCATGCTACGATATCGTAATTCGGCAAATTTGCACGCGTCCACCGCCTCGGGCTGTACAACAACCAGACAGGGATGCGACAATGCCGATTCGCCAATTTCGGCGAAACACTAGTACCCATCGACGTGTATTAAGGACAGTTAAGTCCGTTTCGTACGTTCGTTAATTTTCATTGAATACTAACAAACGCAAGACAAACACACGTCGACGAGAAGTAACCAGATTTTTTTTTTTGCATGCTACGATATCGTAATTCGGCAAATTTGCACGCGTCCACCGCCTCGGGCTGTACAACAACCAGACAGGGATGCGACAATGCCGATTCGCCAATTTCGGCGAAACACTAGTACCCATCGACGTGTATTAAGGACAGTTAAGTCCGTTTCGTACGTTCGTTAATTTTCATTAAAAATTAACAAACGCAAGACAAACACACGTCGACGAGAAGTAACCAGATTTTTTTTTTGCATGCTACGATATCGTAATTCGGCAAATTTGCACGCGTCCACCGCCTCGAGCTTTACAACAACCAGGCAGGGATGTGACAAAACGGTCGTCTGTTTTCATAAAAAAAAACATGTTCGCGACAAACATGCTCCTACGACTTTCGACAAGATATATATATACATATTTATATATTGATTTTTTTTTATGCGCGTAAGATTTCGTATTTCGACTAATTTTCTGACGTTTACCGCTGCTTGCAGCACAACAACCCAAATTTGGTGTGACTACACAAAATCGTCAAATACGGCGAAAGACTAATAATTATGAATGCGTACATGACATATTTGGATTATTTGAATAAAAATTGTAATTATATATAAAAATTATACGAATAAAAATACATTGGAACTAGTACGTTACGAGGAGCCAACGAACGCTCATAAACGGGTCGTCAGATAATTATTAAAATATCTATTCTTGTAAATGATCATGAAACGTAAAGGAAACCACGTACCTGACTGGTGAATTAACGAAAATTGGTCGCTAAAATGCTCATATCCGATCGCTGTCTGTCTCACGAAATCCATTGAGTGGAGAAGCGATTCCATTCGTACATCTACTACAAAAGATACTAAGTTAAGAAAAATATAATAAATTTTTCGATGCAAAATACTGATATTGCCAAATGTTTCAACTCGAAACATTCTGCATAGATGTTCGTCAGCATATGACAATACTTTTTGTATCCCATATATCATAGAATTATTATATAATATCCCAAAGACCATAGAATTATTAAATAAAAATCATACGCAATGCGCCTACGTTTTACAACAGTTTTAACCGCCATTATAAAAAAAACCATATATTATTGACTGACGTTATATATAAGTACGCTACAATTTTGTATTTCGACATATTTCCATGCGTTCGTCGCCGCCAGCTGTATAACTACCAGGCCCCCGCCGTATTCGAATACGCTTAATCGCAAACTCCGTCGATAAACTAGAAGACATCGACGGCAATAACGATAAAAAATCCGATTCGAACAGTCGTCAGTTTTCATAAAAGGACATGTTCGCGGCAAGAACACGTCGACGACAATCGACAAGATATTTTTTTTAACACGTAAAATGTTCTATTTCGACAAAATTTCTCGCGTCCACCGCGCCAGGTGTACAACAACCCAACGGTGGTATGACAACGCAGAATCGCCAAATCCCCCGAAACATGAGTAACCGTCAACGTCCACAGGAAATACTAGGATTATTAGTTTAGAATTCTGTATGCATAAGAAGTACATAAAATTTGGGACGGTACGATGGGCAAACTGAATACGCTCGTAGACTCGTCGTCGGACAATTACTAAAATACCGAGTGTAGTAAATTAATACGGACCGTAAAAAATCTACATACCTGACTTGTTAACAAACGTAAACGGAGCTGCTACGTAAAGTGTTCACATCCGATCGTATTCTACCCGGCGAAGTTCGTCGTATGTGGAAACGATAATTTTAATAGATCTACTACAAGAAGTACAATTTTGAGAATTTTTAACAAATTTACCGATGCGAAATGCTGATTTTGCCAACTGTTTCATTTCTAAAAAATCTCCATAGATTCTTGTCAGACATATGACAATACTTATTGCATCCCACAGATCATACAATTATTACATAAATTTATAAGAATAACATATGAACTTTCGTCGGTTTTTCGGAACGAATGCAGTTTTTATTTTTGAACACACTGAACTTTAATAACGTTTTCGGAATTGGACGCTCACACAATGGAATTTTTGAGTTCAAACCATTTCAAAACGTGATTTTACCCAAAGCGTGAAGAATCCAAACAAATCGGTATACTTGTGGCATTGACGTGTACGTCATGGAGATATCATTCGTAGTTCTCGAAGAAAAATAAAGGAAGGCCGTCCGTTGTTTCTCGAATAGTAAACCGCTGTTGTTCTGTGTGCGTGTGTGTAGATAAATAATAAAATAAATACAAGTTATAGTTAGTCTTGATGATCCTTTTTAATTTTAGCATCACCCTTTATATCCTGGATACGCCATTGTGACGACATGTATTTAAATAAAAGCTAATCGTAGGCAACCATACGACAGTTACGAATCGACCGATATCCTGAACTATTAATTGATAATGTTCAAGGCAATGAGTAATAATTGATAAAAAATAACGTTATGAAATATGTTATGAACATATATTTTTTTAAATTTATATTATATTTGTATGATCTAGGGGATACATAAAATATATTGTCATATGTGTGACAATCATCTATGTAAGGAAATTGTTTCGAATTGAAACATTTGGCAATATCAACATTATGCATGGGTAAATCTATTAACAACATCTCATATTTAGGTAACAAATTGTGTAGATCTATGAAACGTATGGTTTCTCCTCTCGATGAACTTCACCGGGTAGTGTACGATCGGATGTGAACAGTTTGGTTCACGTTTGTTCACTCGACAGGTATGTGGTATTTTTACAGCCGGTGTCAATTTATTTCATTCGATATTTTGGTGATTGTTCGACGACACGTCTAACCAATGGATGCACCACAAATTATGGTCATCTCAATCGATTAATTAGTTGTGTTAACGTTTCAGTTATTTATAATATTAACATTTCCATTTGTTCGAGAGTCCAAAGTCGTTTTCATTGTTAGTAAATACACAAAATGGGCGAAAATCACGTTCATAACAGATGAAATATATTTAGCATTTTTGTGTATGTTGACAAATTTTCTACTTAAATCTTTTAACGTTTTATGTGTTTTCTATCATTTTATACGATTCTAATAAATTCATTCATGAACCAATTCACCTTATTTTGCACGAAAACGTATAACAATATATAATAATAATAATACAAAATATAATAACGAAATATAAATAACAATGAAACAACAAATGAAACAAAATGCAAATAATCAAACTTTAAATTGTGTTATTATTAATGTGTTTTTCGGATACATTCATGTTCTCAATTTTATTTTTACGTTTCAAAGCCGTTGCAAGTTCCATCTTCAGGGAACGTAATTCACGTCTAACTGTTGTTACTACATTGTGTAAGTGTAAGTGTAGTAACATGGATATATCCGAAAAACACATTAATAATAATACTCCAATCCATGAAAGTTTTAATAAATTCATTTAAATTGTGTGTTTCGACTGTCCAGTGAACTCTGATTTCAAATCCGACACCATATTCGCTTTGATTTTGTTCGCCTTCTTGAACCTTTAAAGAACAATAAGAAAACATGTTTAAATTCTTAATATTTTTCTACCTTTTCATTTAAATTTTTGTGTAAAAGGGTGATTTATTCTTTTCTAAACAAGGGTAATTATTGTATTTAAGAGCTGAGAAATGAACTATAAATTAAATATATAATTTCTTATATAAACTTGAAAGTTCATTAAAGTCAATTTAGCAAAAATGTTTTAAGCGTTTAAAATTTCGTTCATGTTAAAATGTCTATGTTACATCATATTCTAATAAATACCTTGATGTATCATTGATGTAGGTTATCGAAATAAGTTTTTGTTTCATACGTTTCAGCATTGGAGTTGTGCGTTAAAGCGGTTTGTAACATGCAGGTAAGTTCTGATTCTCTGTATGGAACTTCATGATTTTCTCCACGATTAAGATTCTCACTTTAGATAACAAATAATTATATTAAATAGATTTATAAAAATATGTGTTCTGAGTTTACATACTGCAATACAAAGAAACAATTGTGTAGACAAATATGATCAATTAATATTCTTATACTCCGTCATTATATCACCTACATTGTTAGTTTGCTTGTTACATTCAAACCTGGCCAAATCACAAAATGAAAAACTGAAATAAAAAAATAGTTTAATAATATTATGAACCTTTGTTATATATATTGGATTGATTAAAAATAATTTATTTTGTATATATTACTTTATATGCTTCTTCGGTAAACTCAACAAATACATGAGTCTTTTTCTTCTTTTATTTGGAGTAGGCCACCTGTGTCCTAAATCGCTACTTGACATGATCTCCCATATCATATATGCACACACCAGCAGTCTTCATATCCCACCCAATCGCATCCAACCGTCTTTTCTTCGGTCTTTCTCTTCCTCTTCTTCCTTCAACGTTCATTTCCATAACTGTTCTTACAGCTCCCAAATTTTCTTTCAAATACACAAGTAAGATCTAAAAAATAAATGTATATATAAATCAAAATATTATTAATAATAATCTCAAAATAGTCACAATCCTTAAGAATGTAATAACGGTTAATTTATTTAAATAAATACGCACACCGCTTTATCTGCTTTCGATAGCATAGTCATTAGTGCACGCTGTCGTGCCCAGCGCTCTCCGCGTTATCTCAAGCTGACGGTAATGTATAACTTATCGTACGTCTCAAGTCTAATAATATCATTAATTCTCTTTCGAAACCACCATGAAAAATAATCAACCCAATAGTCCTAGTAATATAAATAAAAATAAAACTAATAAAACCGTTCCATCACTTACTATCTCAAAAACAACTACAACAATGAATTCAAATGCTATTTCTTCAAACACTGAATGGTCTATACAATCAAATAAACGTCTACACTCCAACTCCTCGAACGCACCATCTGAACCTTCATCTCCGAATATGAATACTAATGTTAAACAAAAAACAAATAAAAAAAAAATCTTTGCTACACGTAATAAGTTCGAACTGCTTGCTCAAGACGATCCATTTGACCCGCCTACTTCTGAAAAAATAATTCCTGACTCTCATCATGATGCCGAAAAAGTTATAATGGAAAATGTAAATTCACCCATTAAATCTCCTCCACCTATATTTGTTAAAGGTGTTGAAGATTTTCCCGCACTTTGTGCGGCCTTAATTGAGCTTATAGGTGTCGACAATTTTATATGTAAATCCTCAGCAAATTCATTGAAAATACAAACTACGGACCCTAATGCATACAGAGCATTAGTTCATTTCCTAAAATCAGAAAAAGCTGAGTATCATACGTACCAGCTCAAGGAGAACAAACCACTCTGAATAGTCTGAATAGAATGGATTAAAAAACCATGCCTTTGATCTAGAAACCGTATTAAACAGCAAACGTATTGATGTTGCCCTCATCTCCGAAACTCACTTCACTAAATACTCCCATATAAATATCCCCGGTTATACTTTAATTAAAACAAATCACCCCGACAATACCGCGCATGGAGGTGCTGCTATATTTATCAAATCCAATATTGAATTTTTTCCTTTACCTAGCTTTTCTCAATCCTTTCTCCAATCTTGTGCTATTAACTTAAAGATAAACAATAAACCTCCACCATTGCTGCTATTTATTTACCCCAAACATAACATTAAAAATACTCAATTCGCCGACTACTTCAACTCATTTAATAATAACTTTATCATAGGCGGCGATTTCAACGCCAAACATCAGTCATGGGGATGCCGTGTGAATAACCCTAGAGGAGTCACCTTATACAACTTTATAAACTCAAAGAGTCTTAAAGTTCTAGCCCCACCTGATCCAACTTACTGGCCTTCTTCGGCCCGTAAAAATCCAGATATTCTTGATATTTTTGTGTCCAAACTACCAAATAACTTATTCCACACTACTAAAAATTTGCTTGATCTAAATTCTGACCATTCATTATACTCCTCACTCTCTCAACTTCCTTTTCTGTTAAAGAATCCAACAAATTATTTAACAAATTCACAGATCATTTTAAATTTCAGGAATTAGTCAATACAAAAATTAAGCTAAACACAAAATTAAAATCTCCCAATGATATTGACTTAGCGGTCCACAACCTTACCAATATAATACAAACTGCAGCATGGACAGCTACAAATACCATTTCTGCACCTCCTTCAATAAGCCCTCTCCCTGAATATATTCGCAACGAAGTAGTAGAAAAGAGGAGAGCAAGAGCTCTATACCAGCGCACGCGCCTACCTTCCTATAAACATTATTACAATAAATTAGCTAATTCACTGAAAAAACTGCTCACTGAATTTAAGTCTAACATATGGCAAAATCACTTAAAGAAACTTACTCCCAAAGATGGTAGTCTATGAAGAGAAACAGAGTAAATACTTCGCTATAAGTCACCTAATGTCCTTATTAAGAAATCAGATGGCAGCTTAGCTATTTCTGACATCGAAAAAGCTGAACTTTTTAAGGAACATCTGGCTAATACATTTCAACCACACGCTGATATCATAAATGTTGAAAACATAAATTTAGTCGAAACCTTCTTAAACACCCCACTCCCAATGTCTCTCCCTGTCAAGTCATTTACACCAAATGATGTAAAATTTGCTATACAAAAATACTCACTAAAAAAATCTCCAGGATATGATTATATTACTGCGGAAGTAACCAGATCCCTTCCGAACAGAGCCATCACTCACATCACTCATATTTAATGCTTCACTCAGACTTTCCTATTTTCCCCTACTATGGAAATTTGCAACTATAATCTTATTTTCAAAACCAAACCAACCACCAGACATACCATCATCTCACCGCCCAATCAGCCTTCTCCCATTCTTTGCCAAAATACTGGAACGGTTAATCCTGAAACGAATTCTCCCAATAATTATGGAAAAAAATGTTCTGCCAAATACACAATTTGGGTTTCGCGCTTCTCACTCGACCCTTCATCAAGCACACAGAGTGGTAGATTCAATTTCGTATTCCCTGGAAAAAAAACTTTATTGTAATTGCGTATTCCTAGACATTTCACAAGCCTTTAACCGCGTATGGCATGATGGGCTTTTGTACAAACTTAAGAAATTCCTTCCTCCCTCCTACTACTTACTCATCAAATCCTATCTAACAGATCGTTATTTTCAAATATGCCTCGGTTCCGCTTTATCTGACTTAGCAGCTATTAATGCTGGTATTCCCCAAGGGGGCATTTTGTCTCCTATTCTGTACAATATATTCGCTTCTGACAAACCTACTACCCCTAACACATCAGTAGCAGACTACGCTGATGATAAAGCAATAATATCTATTGATATAGACCCACTCATAGCGTCAAAAAATCTCCAATCTTACCTTAGCGCCATGGAAAAATGGTTTACTAACTGGCGTTTCAAAGTAAATCAAAGTAAATCTGTCCATACGACTTTCACCCTTAAACATGCTCCCTGTCCTAGAGTTTCTCTATACGGTATTCCTATACCCTTCTCTCCAAAAATCAAATACCTCGGGCTCACCCTCGACCAAAGATTAACCTGGGCTCATCACATCAGAATCAAAAGATTAGCACTGAATCATCGTCTCCGTTTTCTCAAACCCTTATTAAGCAATAATAACTCCGCCTCCATTAATACCAAACTCTTAATTTACAAAACACTTCTCAAACCCATTTGGATATATGGTCTCCAACTTTAAGGCAACGCTAAAAAAACTAACATATTAAAAATACAAACTTTTCAAAACATCGCTCTTCAAAAGATAATGAACGCACCCCCTACATATCTAATCACACCCTTCACATTGACACCAAACTCAATACAATTAACGACGAAGCCAAAATTTTTTATAAAAGATTTCATTCTAAACTCAATTACCACCCTAACGATCTCATAAAAAACTTGGCTACTCCCACTATACCGGTAATCCCCCAAGACGCCTGAAGCGCAAGTGGTGTCGTGATCTCTTAAGATAAGCATATAATATATATAAAAAGAAAAAAAAACCTTAGAAAGTGTCATCGATGGGTGGCTTCTTTCATCAAATTTTTTATTATTTTCATGTCAAATAATAATGTAACTCTCAGCAAATATGCTTATTGTGTCTAGTCGATACAGATTGTGTACTACATATTTAAAATAAAAAAAAAAAAAAAAGGATATGTGTATAATTATAAATCGTTTTTATTATTAAAAAAAAAATTACTATAAATACAACATACCTATCAAAGGTATATCACTAAAAGAAAGAGACATTACTAGCGCATCATATGATGATGTCTTGTGTGTACAGGAAATGCATAGAGATAAGAACATGAACACCCCCAAAATAGATGGGATGAAACTTGTATCATTCTATAAAAAAAACATGGAAGCGCAATGTTTGTAAAGAACACAGTAGTTATCATATCGACTGAAATATACGAAGAGGATATTGACTTACCTCAGTTGTTAGAAGATACGTATCAAATTTTGGCATTCTTACATGGTCGTTACATTTTTCTTTTGAATTGTCCATTATTTGTTGTTTTTTACTACTAAAACCTAGAATTAAAAATATATAAATAAAAGTTTGTAAATTGTATTATTTACGTACAAAAATAATATTGAAATATGACTATTTTTATTTTTTTGTTAAATCTAAAAAAGATTTAAACCATTAGATAGATTTTCAAATTTTACTTAACATTTAGTACCGCCACATATGCTTATGTTTACAGTTATAAGTTTGTTAATATAACGTTTTTCTAAGCGACCCAACTAATACCGAGAGATAATTTACTATTGCAATATGACATACATGTTATTAATACTTTAAGTTTCTTTTTTTCTTCCTTTTTGTCCAAGAACCATCTTCGACCCTTATAATATGTGAAGGGTGCAATATCTGAGCATATTCGGGCTTGGGTAATAAGAGGATGTAAAACTGCTGATTGATTGATTGATTTGAAATGCTCTGTATACAAATAATAGTAAACACAATTATAAATATTTGTAGAATTAATCAATTTTATAGGTATTTATTCGATCAAAATAATGATGATTACACACGTTGTAGTAATCAATGCATCAAACGATACGTCATATCGTCGATAAATGCCCACGAACATATTTTGTTGGAGGTTTGGAGAAACTGCATAAAGCAGAGGCGAATGCAGTGAAACGGATGGAAGATCTGGAGTTAAGACTGTAAGCCAGTACTTCAAAAGTTACCAAGTCTACTTGTCTAGTCATATATAAATTTCTAGCTATAATCGTAATTAGTCATAGTATTAGTTTGTTTGTAATTATCTTATAGTTTATTAATATCTTTACCATCTTTATTGTAATTGTATCTTATTCTTATAATCCGATAATGTCATATGTGAGATAAATAAACTACACACATTGTAGTAATCGGATTATAATAGTTACCTATACTGTTAGTATTATTACCAGGTACTCAGGGGTAAATCTTAATTATACTGGCATTGATTTTGTTAGCATTTATTAGCAACAAATACCTAAATCTTTTAAGTAGATTACATTAAAACTAAATAAATAGGTATTTAAATATGACAATTTAAAAGAAAATATATTTCTTAATTTATGGACTAAACACGCATATAAAATCATTATTTTAATTCATGTGTTGTCAAATTAAACAATTAAATAAGTTTACATACCTAAAAATAACGTCACATCGGAATTCGTATACACTCGACGATACAGTTAGAGATGAAATTTAGCCAATGATCAAATTATACCCATTGGCTGATACACAATTATTGAAAAACAATTATAAGAATTGATTTCAAAAAAAAGAAAAATCTGCACGGGTAGATTTCGGATCGCTACTAAACGAGCAAATCACGATAGTTATACTGTAATTGATCACGTTAACGTTAGATTTTACAAGACATAAAACGTAATAAATTAAAACATAAATAAGATGAAATTTAAATAACGACGAAACCAGCAGAGTGAAACTCTTTAGGAACGAACTGATATCAACTTAAAGATACGCGGCACACCAACGTAACCGAAATTCCCAATATTCTTTATATACGACTCCACTGATATATTGTTATAACCACAAACATTCAACTATCAATTTGAAATTTCTTTTCTTTTATAATAAACAGGTGAATAATATTACAATTTACAATAATACACCTATTACAATTCGAAAAAGTTCTCGTCCGTAGTTGATAAGTAATGTATAAATTATAATTAATTACTTGATCATTGAATGATTCCATTTGTTCGAGTACTCTCGCGGTAGCTGTCTGATGAGATCTTGAACGACGTCATCCTGTTGTTTTTAGTCACTTCTACGTACTTCACGGTCGAATATAAAACCGCATACAAAGGCATGAAATTTTGTTCCAGGATCGCCCTATATAAATACATAGAATACGGAATAATATGTGATTTTATCTAAATCGTAAAAGTAACCATTTTTTAATTTTTATTATTCTTTTTTTTTTTTGCTTAGAATATATTACTTTTCGAAAATCAGATCAGCGGCGTTTTCCAGACGTTCGACTGTGTTTATCGGCAACGCCATGAAACTTTTGATCATGTTGTCAATATTTTCGATGTGATCTTATTCTAAATCGACCGGACGCCTTTGTTTGTCTCCTGTTAATATAGAACGGCTTTTAGCTCGATCGCTTAATCAAACAACATAGGTATATATGCATGTACGCGGATTTCGGTCGTCTATCATCCGTTTTATAAACCGCGTCTGAGAGACGGTTTCACCGCCGTCGTGATCTTTTTTTTAAGCGACACATGGTGAAGCCGAGCTGATTTTTAGAATCGAAAAAAATACAATTATAATAATATAATAAAATACCTATTATGATATGCGTGAACTACTACATCGGTCATGTTCGATTCGATGTTCGTTGCTACTTGTTGCGCCATGATCGTCGGCACCCACATTTTCTCAGATTTATTCAATACCACATTTGTTCCATCCGCAATCAGTTTCTACCTAAACCAACGCGACCTTTTGCTCGTCCGACAATGATTACAGACGGAGTCGACGGCTACACGCGAGCGCGTGACGATGTGCATTGAGAAACGTGCGTGTCTTTGTGCTTTGTTGAAAATTTTTGTCCATCCACATTCATATCCATTCAAGGCCTACATCGAACCGAGTACGTCGACAGCCATTATGAATTGTTATTTTATTCTTTGAATCACTTCCTTAACATCCACTTTTTTGATGAAAACACGAATCAAACGATCACGTTAAACTTCGACTAAAATTATTGTTCGTATTTTAACGAACTGAATTATTCAAAAACGCATAACCAGTATTGACTGTGAACGGTACGTTGTTACTATGCGATATATATATTTTTTCCGTTTTGGCCAATAAATAAAATAATATTGCCGCTTTTGTTTATTTCGTCGACGCGTCGATCAATCGCAAATTTTCCCGCAACATCCTTGAAACGAGAACAAAACGATTTTAAGTTCAAGACTAAAAACAATTATGAAAAACAAGTGTTCTACGTCTAATAACATAAACATTTACTAGACAAATCACGTAATTACACCATCAAGGAATTCGAAAACTGTGTTGTAATTAATAAATATTCGTCGTTTTGAAAAAGAAAATAAATTCATCATATGAAATAGAATTGATCGATTTTTTCCTTTGAATTACAAAAAAACCAAATTTCATTATAAATATTTTGCTGTTTTTACTAATGATATAATATCGTACAGAACTTTGCCTTTTCCCGATAAGGGATACTTTTTCTATCCTATAAAATATACTTATCAAAAAATAGATTTCAGCGCAAAATAAAATCCTCAATTCTATACGAGAACGTGTTTACAGACAAGTAAATAATACAATTATAAACTGCCATATATTGCGTTGTAAAACCAATATATTACAATTCTTTATATCATACGTATATATTCGCGAACAAACTGAATTCGTACGACAATATTATTTAAAACTGAGGAGAAACTCGATTAGGACGTTTTTAACGCGGTGTTGTTTACGCTGGGTAGAAAATATTATTGATCGTCTCCCTTTAACTTCTTTCCTAACGCGAAGTAAAGTCGTTGACTTTTCCGATAACAGTTTCGATTTCAACAGCTAATTGATACACTCTGTTAGGGAACATTCGTTCCCGTTAAATATTCCTGATGTTCAATGGCGTAGCCAGGATTTTTAAATGGGGGAGGGGGGCAAAACCAAAAAATAAAAATAATACTCAACAATTAATAATAATATTTTTAATTTTTATAACAATTGTACAGATTAAAATATTTTAATGTAATAATATTCATTTTTACTATCAAGCAAATTGATTTGAAATAAAAGCTCTAATCCGTAGCTCATTTTGCGAATGTAAAATTAAACCATATTAATACATAAAATACGTTGATTTATACAATAAGGGGTGCGATGGTCCACTGCCCCTACTCATTGCTACCCCACCGGATAACAGAAGTTCAGTTAAGAAACTTTTGAGACATACTGTGTAGCATTATACATTCCAATATTATACTTATAATCTCTTTCCAATAAAATTTATCGTAATAAATTATATTCCAAAACCGTGATTTTACTTACGGTTTTCTTTTTTTATGTACCTTACTTGAGACGCTTTTATTTTAATACTGTGTTGCAGATTTGTCATAATAATCGCATAAACTAATAAACTATAAAAATGCGTAGCGGAATGGTTTTGAATGTTAGTTATATAAACACAGTAACAGACAACAAACAATTCGAAGGGATACATTTCTTTTCGTGTAAATATTATAACTCATACAAACAACGGATGATTAGCCTATTTAAACATATTATATATTAACTGCTTCGCATCTGTTATCCATATATCCTTTATCAAATACAAACAAATTGTAAACAAAATAGAAAATGTGAAAACTCAAAAATAAAAAAATTATGAACAAAATAACTAAAACTAAAAATGCTCCATTGTAAATCAACGTATTTAAATGTATAAAGAATAGTATAAGAAAAAATGTTTAATTATGACGTTGACAAGGTTGGTTGTTGAATGAGAGACAAATCCCGAGATCGACCGTGTATGTCGTTCGTGCATGTATGAGTTCGTATATGCACGGAATTTATTTTCTTTTTCAAAATGACGAATATTTATTAATTATAACACAGTTTTCGAATTCCTTGACGGTGTAATTACGTGATTCGTCTGGTAAATGTTTATGTTATTAGACGTAGAACACTTGTTTTTCATAATTGTTTTTAGTCTTGAACTTAAAATCGTTTTGTTCTCGTCTCAAGGATATTGCGGGAAAATTCGCGATTGATCGACGCGTCGACGAAATAAACAAAAGCGGCAATATTATTTTATTTATTGGCCAAAACGGAAAAAATATATATATCGCATAGTAACAGCGTACCGTTCACAGTCAATACTGGTTACGTGTTTTTGAATAATTCAGTTCGTTAAAATCCGAACAATAATTTTAGTCGAAGTTTAACGTGATCGTTTGATTCGTGTTTTCATCAAAAAAGTGGACGTTAAGGAAGTGATTCAAAGAATAAAATAACAATTCATAATAGGTGTCGACGTACTCGGTTCGATGTAGGCCTTGAATGGATATGAATGTGGATGGACAAAGATGTTCAACAAAGCACACAGACACGCAAGTTTCTCATGCACTTCGTCACGCGCTCGCGTGTAGCCGTCGACTCCGTCTGTAATCATTGTCGGACGAGCAGGAGGTCGCGTTGGTTTGGGTAGAGAACGATGCGTACCGGTAACGATTACGAAGGATTAAAAATTTTGTTGTTTTTCTTCAAGTTTCACGGCCATACAGAGGTCTGTTGAGTAAATCCCACCATTTTCACCGAACACGTCGGCCATACATACTATGTAATCACACCGCAAAGCGTTTTTATTGTGAACGTTTATTCGACCTCTACGAATTCGAGCCACTGTCCCGCGTCATAACTACTTTCCGAAACTCACCATTTTTATGTATATTCATACGCGTGTGTGTGTGTGTGTGTGTGTGCGCGCGTTTGTGTATTCGAATGTATATTGTATCGCGTAAAGTCCGCGACCGGCCGTTTCATGTACAACGATGGTTGGTTCGAGACGACTTACAGTAAACTTGATAGTATCTAATATGATTACAGTCGTGAACATACGAGGTCTGTTCAAAAAGTACAGGGACAAATATTATTAAGACTAATCTAGACACGATAACGCTTTGAATTATGAATATATATATTCTCCGCGTATTAAAAAAACATTTTAAACAAAAACCCGCAGTCGCTAAAAAACATCGAAGTCTCGTCATGTGACTGAAATTTTTATGAAATTTTATAATTTTTTTATGAAATTAGAATCAGCAGAGTGATTTTTGATGTCTTGACAAATCGTTGTTCATTAATTTCGGACATGTCGAAAACGCCAAACGAAACAAACTGACTCGATTATGGTTAACGTTTATTTCATTTGTATTTTAGGCCGAAACTGTACTATCAAACAGTGTTCTGAAAAAATCTGTTGAATTATGCAATTCCTACAACAATTCCCATGTTAAGTGTATTATTTATGCGAAATTTGTACATTGTGAATGGGAGAACTTATACGAAAATACATGTCAAACATCCATAGAACACTTGATGGCTATGATAATATATTTTGTTTGGATTTACTTCGACAACTTGACGAATCAGCAAATATGTTAACTTGCAAGCTACGAATTGAAAATCACTATCAATTGCCTTCTTATGCAACGAAACTAAGAAATAGTTTAAAAGACATTTTTTTAAAATGCTGATCCTATTTATTTAGATTTGATTGGAGAAATATATGCATTTGAACAAGATGGTCTGAATGAATTCATTGAAAAAAATACTACAAAAGTTAAATCCTATCCAAAATGACAAGATTACAACTCTCGTATCAAATCGTTGCATATCAAAAAGAATTTAAAGAATAATTTTCAGGTGAAAAAGTTTCTATCTATTTATCCTGATCCTGTTAACTACTTCAATAATGCTAAAATGAATTCAGATGAATTACTCAAGTGACAAGTGAGTTTTAAAAAAAACAATTTTAAGAGTATGCATTTCAAAATTGTTACATTTTATATTTAACAGATTTAATAATTTATCATTTCCATTTCTGCGTGGTGAGTTTTAAAAATCAAAATTCAATTTAACAAAAGCTTTTAAATCTATATGAAATTACAAAAGAATACCTTATATAAAACGTATAAGAAGAAAACACTATCAAGTTACATATAAAACAACGGAAGATATTGAACTCCTAAAAGAAGTAAATATAATTCTCAATTCAAAAATAATTTATTTTTTCTAGTAAAATAAATATTTATTGTGGCTGGCGTTTCTTAGTCATAAAGACGAAATTGTACATTATATTGGATATGAAAAAACTATTCGTAAAATTTAAATCGAACAAGTATCCTGATGAAAAATTAAAAAACGTGCGAATATTGTTACGATGATTAGCTTTGATTACTGAAGTTCATTTGTGTCCAGCCGGTCAAAAACATTTTGTTCATTAGTGCATTTTGTGATTATTCTGTTATTTTATCTCCCGAGTACAAAATCATTAGCTGCTTAAATCCCGATTGTAAAAAGGAAACGTGCAGGTAAAAAATATATTCGCGTATGATATACTAACAAAAATAGTGTTGAAAATGAATGTATATAATTGTTATGAATAAATAATATGTGCTCACTGTCAAAGAAATGTATTTTGACCTTACAAATAATTTATTAATGGAAATATTTTTGTGGTTTTTCAATGCATCGGCCGGTTTCTTTTCATAATCAGTCTTTCGTTTGAGTCAAAGAGAAAAAGATTACTCGGTGTGGTAGAATTTTATCTGGTCTAGTTTATTTATGTGTTTTTGTTCTAAAATCAAAAAAAATATCAGTTTAAATTGGATATTAAAATTTCGAAATTAGAATATTATAATATTGAACTTTTGGTGCAGGTTGCTATTACACGGTAAATCTTCGTTTTTCGAAAAGAGACTCAGTGGAATATTCAATCGGTTTCCTGTAACCTAACTATTGTCCACGTCTAAAACGCACTCCGTCTTTTGACATTTTTCAGTTACTGATTTACAATTCTTACGTCGCCGTAATCGCTTGGCTTTCTTTTTGTTCTATTACTAATGTGCGTAAAACGCATAAATCAGTACACGTATCTAGAAGACTAAATACGCTTACATATTTCTTAATTTACATGTAAATTATATTGAATTTAAATGATGTCTGCGATTAAGATTATTTTGAAAATTAAGAATTTTGACCAAAGTATTCGAATTAATACAAATATAAATTAATAATTTAAATATGTAATTATTGTTTATTAATTCTATAATGTCACGAATCGTATTTATATAAGTGAAACATAAGATATATTGTATAATAAATTTTAAATAAACATTAATTATCAGACATTTTAACTGAAAAGTTAATTCAATAAACGTCATATCTGTGCGTATATCATTTATATCGATTATATCGATTCTAAAAGCTTTATAGAATTATTTATATCAGTACATAGACTATGAACTCACATCCAATGTACTACATTCCAACAATCTACAAGACAATTTCGTTATGACGATTTCCCCGCATGATTTGTTCATTGCATCGGCCTGTTTCTTTTCATAATCGGAGTTCCCTCGGATCGCAAGGGAATTGATTTTTTTTTTCTTCTATTTCGAACATGTCCGGTTGGTTTGTTTACGCTTCGTTATTCTAAAAAGCAAAAAGCAAATAAATAAGAAAATTCCAAAAATATAATATTGTCATATCTAACCATTAGTGCCTAATTATTTGTCTGAAATACTTGCGTGTCGTTTTCTAACTTTTCCAACTATTCACCAAAGTTCTAAAAACTCATCCGCGTCGATCGATTGTTCACTGACAGCTATCACTCAGCTATTACGTAGCTCCCTTTTGTTCAACGAAGTGGATTTTAGTGTAACATCAGACGGATTTCCCACAGTATCATACTGTTGTCATACTTTTGTTCGCATCTAAAATATATTCCTTCTCTTGACAAAAAATACAAAATTTAATAAAAGGCATTTGTCATGTTAACATTTAATGGAAATTTATAATAATCGTTATTACAATTGTAGTTTTCAGCGTTAAAATGTAAAACATATTATTATTAATATTTTAATTCCTAAAATTAACAATTTTCAAAATTATGGTAACATAAATAAAACAATAAAGTATTATATTTTCTCATAAAAATTCATAAAAATCAAATAACATATAATTAACATATTACACACCGATTAGAAGGTTCCCGTTATCCTTGCAATTGTTCGTCAAATTTTACAATAGGGAAACATTGTCCGTTAGGTGAATATTGTCAAGGTGACTTACGTTTCTCTTACTCGGGACCCACCTCAAATTGTCTCTTAATTGTAATAATAATAGTTTTATAAATAATGAAGATTATTTAATATCTTACACGACACATTTGTTTTCTTACACTCACACATTTAGATATTACAAGCTCTATTTTAATTTATTTTATGATTGCATTAACTTAAATATTTGAAAAATAAATATAACATTGATGTTCACTAAATGTAATAGTATACTTAGTTATATGACACTGAACGTTGAAAATTTCTGGCTATTCATAAGATAGCAACAAACACGAATATTATTATGACAACCGTTTTAATGTACGAAAACCGTTTTGTATACCTTTCATTCAATCAATAAACGCTGAGCGTTGAATAACACAAAATATATTATATTTATATAAAGTGTGCTTATAATGTTTTCGTAAAATCTAATAGAATCAATCAACATTAATTAAAAGGAAACAGTTTCGGAGTTTATTCTCTGCATGAAGTTGATAACTAAATAATTCGATCAAATTCTATGTTGTAAGTGAACAATTGTTTAATTGATAGTTATTTTAACAATAATATATATATTTATTTAAAACACTTTTTTTCATTGAAAATTCAAAAAAACTTCTATTTCATATGTTACGAAGTTATTTTATTAATTTTTTTTGTTATGTTGTTAATAGATGTTAAAATATTTTTAAATGGTCAAAGTTTTCTTACTACGCGTACAATTTAATTTAATTTTTTTTTTAATGTTTTTTTTTATTCTTTACTAGATTAACTTTATTATTTCAGAAAAATTAAATGACAGATAAAAGATATGATTTTTCTAAAAAAAATGAAAATTAACGACAGTACGAATCGGACTTGACTGTCTTTAATACACATCGATGGGTACTAGTGCTTCGCCAGAAATGGCGAATCGGCATTGTCGCATCCCTGCCTGTTTGTTATAACGCCTGAGGCGGTGTACGCGTGCAAATTTCCGAATTACGATATCGTAGCGTGCAAAAAAAATAATCTGGTGGCTTGCCGTCGACGTGTGTTTGTCTTGCGCTTGTTAGTTTTTAATAAAAATTAACGACAGTACGAATCGGACTTGACTGTCTTTAATACACGTCGATGGGTACTAGTGTTTCGCCAGAAATAACGAATCGGCATTGTCGCAACCCTGCCTGGTTGTTGTACAGCTCGTGGAGGTTGATATGTCGTTCGATATTACGTTTAAGACAGGGTGTAATGATATAATGACGAAAAAGCAAATACGTTTAACGTGTAATAATGTGCTTGTGGCAAACGTAGTTCTTTCGTCGGTCAGCGGACGCGAGACGACTTGTTCGAGTTCGCGAGCGACGCCTGACGGGCAATAACAGAATAAACGCCTCGATCATGCCGTATCACTTGAAAAAGGAACGATGGTCGGATGGTCTTCCGTCTGGAAGCACCATAAACCATGATCGGGTTCGATTACGTCTACAATACAAAAAACCACCGCCGCCGCCGACGGAATATTTTGCGGGTGTTCATACGGTTTTGTAACCGAATCGTAGACTTAAATAGGTCGACACTAATCAACCGAATCAAAAATAATAATAAGACGCAAAACGATATTTTAAAACAAAACACTTACGTTTAGGTCGACGCCGTCGAGTACTCTTAGGCACGAAAACACGTAAACCACCGAGTTTCGTCCGTAACGGCTCGCGGTTTGGTTTTACAAAAAGAAAAAAAAACCGGTAAATCGCGAAAGACAATCGCGCAGGCGACGGGAAAAAAAGACGTGAACAAAAACGACAAACACGTAATAAAACTACGTAACGACGTGTCCGAGACGTATATAATACACGACATAATAATAATATATAAAATGATTGAAAAAAAAAATTTTAATAATAAGAAATACTATAACATACGTATGTTTTTGTACAATCCTATATACTATATATCTTATTTCGTGTAAACAAAATTTGAGTAAACAAAAAAAAATTTTAAGACGTATTATTAAACGTATAGAAATGTATATATTACAATAAAATAACTAAAACAATATATATATATAGATTTAAAACATATCGTTGAAATACAAATAACGAAATAATAACATATAAAAAATAAATAAATAAAATGAAAAAAACACACAAGTCGGAGTCACAGAAGGGCGGCGGCGGCCACGGCGGCGACCGATGAGACCGACGAAACCGAAACGTACGGAAAAAAATCGCTGAAAACCGCCGCCGCCGGCCGGCAGAATCGAACAGGATATCCTACCTATCAAACCTAACCATACC
>CM032339.1:40699550-40714562 GCA_019022885.1 Schlechtendalia chinensis
CTTGTTTTTCATAATTGTTTTTAGTCTTGAACTTAAAATCATTTTGTTCTCGTCTCAAGGATATTGCGGGAAAATTCGCGATTGATCGACGCGTCGACAAATAAACAAAAGCGGCAATATTTTTTTTATTGGGCAAAACGGAAAAAATATATATATCGCATAGTAACAGCGTACCGTTCACAGTCAATACTGGTTACGCGTTTTTTAAATAATTCAGTTCGTTAAAATCCGAACAATAATTTTAGTCGAAGTTTAACGTGATCGTTTGATTCGTGTTTTCATCAAAAAAGTGGACGTTAAGGAAGTGATTCAAAGAATAAAATAACAATTCATAATGGGTGTCGACGTACTCGGTTCGATGTAGGCCTTGAATGGATATGAATGTGGATGGACAAAGATGTTCAACAAAACACACAGACACGCAAGTTTCTCATGCACTTCGTCACGCGCTCGCGTGTAGCCGTCGACTCCGTCTGTAATCATTGTCGGACGAGCAGGAGGTCGCGTTGGTTTGGGTAGAGGACGATGCGTACCGGTAACGATTACGAAGGATTAAAAATTTTGTTGTTTTTCTTCAATTTTCACCCATACAGAGGTCTGTTGGGTAAATCCCACCATTTTCACCGAACACGTCGGCCATACATACTATGTAATCACACCGCAAAGCGTTTTTTATTGTGAACGTTTATTCGACCTCTACGAATTCGAGCCCCTGTCCCGCGTCATAACTACTTTCCGAAACTCCCCATTTTTATGTATATTCATACGCGTGTGTGTATGTGTGTGGTGCGCGCGTTTGTGTATTCGAATGTATTGTATCGCGTAAAGTCCGCGACCGGCCGTTTCATGTACAACGATGGTTGGTTCGAGACGACTTACAGTAAACTTGATAGTATCTAATATGATTACAGTCGTGAACATACGAGGTCTGTTCAAAAAGTACAGGGACAAATATTATTACGACTAATCTAGACACGATAACGCTTTGAATTATGAATATATATATTCTCCGCGTATTAAAAAAAAAAACATTTTTAAAACAAAAACCCGCAGTCGCTAGAAAACATTGAAGTCTCGTCATGTGACTGAAATTTTTATGAAATTTTATAATTTTTTATGAAATTAGAATCAGCAGAGTGATTTTTGATGTCTTGACAAATCGTTGTTCATTAATTTCGGACATGTCGAAAATGCCAAACGAAACAAACTGACTCGATTATGGTTAACGGTTTATTTCATTTGTATTTTAGGCCGAAACTGTACTATCAAACAATGTTCTGAATAAATCTGTTGAATTATGCAATTCCTACAACAATTCCCATGTTAAGTGTATTATTTATGCGAAATTTGTACATTGTGAATGGGAGAAGTTATACGAAAATACATGTCAAACATCCATAGAACACTTGATGGCTATGATAATATTTTTTGTTGGATTTACTTCGACAACTTGACGAATCAGCAAATATGTTAACTTGCAAGCTACGAATTGAAAATCACTATCAATTGCCTTCTTATGCAACGAAACTAAGAAATAGTTTGAAAGATATTTTTTTAAAATGCTGATCCTATTTATTTAGATTTGATTGGAGATATATGCATTTGAACAAGATGGTCTGAATGAATTCATTGAAAAAAATACTACAAAAGTTAAATCCTATCCAAAATGACAAGATTACAACTCTCGTATCAAATCGTTGCATATCAAAAAGAATTTAAAGAATAATTTTCAGGTGAAAAAGTTTCTATTATTTATCCTGATCCTGTTAACTACTTCAATAATGCTAAAATGAATTCAGATGAATTACTCAAGTGACAAGTGAGTTTTAAAAAAAACAATTTTAAGAGTATGCATTTCAAAATTTTTAAATTTTATATTTAACAGATTTAATAATTTATCATTTCCATTTCTGCGTGGTGAGTTTTAAAAATCAAAATTCAATTTAACAAAAGCTTTTAAATCTATATGAAATTACAAAAGAATACCTTATATAAAACGTATAAGAAGAAAACACTATCAAGTTACATATAAAACAACGGAAGATATTGAACTCCTAAAAGAAGTTAATATAATTCTCAATTCAAAAATAATTTATTTTTTGTAGTAAAATAAATATTTATTGTGGCTGGCGTTTCTTAGTCATAAAGACGAAATTGTACATTATATTGGATAGGAAAAAACTATTCGTAAAATTTAAATCGAACAAGTATAAAAATAACCGTCATAAATATCTGTTTAAATATGTCTCTAATAAAAAAAAACATATTTTTTCTATGATTATCAAATTGTTATTATGTTAATAGGCCAATCCTGACCGAAAATTAAAAAACGTGCGAATATTGATTAGCTTTGATTACTGAAGTTCATTTGTGTCCAGCCGGTCAAAAACCTTTTGTTCATATGCATTTTGTGATTATTCTGTTATTTTATCTCCCGAGTACAAAATCATTAGCTGCTTAAATCCCGATTGTAAAAAGGAAACGTGCAGGTAAAAAATATATTCGCGTATGATATACTAAAAAAAATAGTGTTGAAAATGAATGTATATAATTGTTATGAATAAATAATATGTGCTCACTGTCAAAGAAATGTATTTTGACCTTACAAATAATTTATTAATGGAAATATTTTTGTGGTTTTTCAATGCATCGGCCGTTTCTTTTCATAATCAGTCTTTCGTTTGAGTCAAAGAGAAAAAGATTACTCGGTGTGGTAGAATTTTATCTGGTCTAGTTTATTTATTTGTTTTTGTTCTAAAATCAAAAAAAATATCAGTTTAAATTGGATATTAAAATTTCGAAATTAGAATATTATAATATTGAACTTTTGGTGCAGGTGCTATTACACGGTAAATCTTCGTTTTTCGAAAAGAGACTCAGTGGAATATTCAATCGGTTTCCTGTAACCTAACTATTGTCCACGTCTAAAACGCACTCCGTCTTTTGACATTTTTCAGTTACTGATTTACAAATCTTACGTCGCCGTAATCGCTTGGCTTTCTTTTTGTTCTATTACAAATGTGCGTAAAACGCATAAATCAGTACACGTATCTAGAAGACTAAATACGCTTACAAATTTCTTAATTTACATGTAAATTATATTGAATTTAAATGATGTCTGCGATTAAGATTATTTTGAAAATTAAGAATTTTGACCAAAGTATTCGAATTAATACAAATATAAATTAATAATTTAAATATGTAATTATTGTTTATTAATTCTATAATGTCACGAATCGTATTTATATAAGTGAAACATAAGATATATTGTATAATAAATTTTTAAATAAACATTAATTATCAGACATTTTAACTGAAAAGTTAATTCAATAAACGTCATATCTGTGCGTATATCATTTATATCGATTATATCGATTCTATAAGCTTTATAGAATTATTTATATCAGTACATAGACTATGAACTCACATCCAATGTACTACATTCCAACAATCTACAAGACAATTTCGTTATGACGATTTCCCCGCATGATTTGTTCATTGCATCGGCCTGTTTCTTTTCATAATCGGATTTCCCTCGGATCGCAAGGGAATCGATTTTTTTTTTCTATTTCGAACATGTCCGGTTGGTTTTGTTTACGCTTCGTTATTCTAAAAAGCAAAAAGCAAATAAATAAGAAAATTCCAAAAATATAATATTGTCATATCTAACCATTAGTGCCTAATTATTTGTCTGAAATACTTGCGTGTCGTTTTCTAACTTTTCCAACTATTCACCAAAGTTCTAAAAACTCATCCGCGTCGATCGATTGTTCACTGACAGCTATCACTCAGCTATTACGTAGCTCCCTTTTGTTCAGCGAAGTGGATTTTAGTGTAACATCAGACGGATTTCCCAGAGTATGACTACTTTTGTTCGCATCTAAAATATATTCCTTCTCTTGACAAAAAATACAAAATTTAATAAGGCATTTGTCATGTTAACATTTAATGGAAATTGATAATAATCGTTAATTACAATTGTAGTTTTCAGCGTTAAAATGTAAAACATATTATTATTAATATTTTAATTCCTAAAATTAACAATTTTTAAAATTATGGTAACATAAATAAAACAATTAAGTATTATATTTTCTCATAAAAATTCATAAAAATCAATTAACTATTACACACCGATTAGAAGGTTCCCGTTATCCTTACAATTGTTCGTCAAATTTTACAATAGGGAAACATTGTCCGTTAGGTGAATATTGTCAAGGTGACTTACGTTTCCCTTACTCGGGACCCACCTCAAATTGTCTCTTAATTGTAATAATAATAGTTTTATAAATAATGAAGATTATTTAATATCTTACACGACACATTTGTTTTCTTACACTCACATTTATAGATATTACAAGTTCTATTTTAATTTTATTTTATGATTGCATTAACTTAAATATTTGAAAAATAAATATAACATTGATGTTCACTAAATGTAATAGTATACTTAGTTATGTGACACTGAACGTTGAAAATGTCTGGCTATTCATAAGATAGCAACAAACACGAATATTATTATGACAACTGTTTTAATGTACGAAAACCGTTTTGTATACCTTTCATTCAATCAATAAACGCTGAGCGTTGAATAACACAAAATATATTATATTTATATAAAGTGTGCTTATAATGTTTTCGTAAAATCTAATAGAATCAATCAACATTAATTAAAAGGAAACAGTTTCGGAGTTTATTCTCTGCATGAAGTTGATAACTAAATAATTCGATCAAATTCTATGTTGTAAGTGAACAATTGTTTAATTGATAGTTATTTTAACAATAATATATATATATTTATTTAAAACACTTTTTTTCATTGAAAATTCAAAAAAACTTCTATTTCATATGTTACGAAGTTATTTTATTAATTTTTTTTTTGTTATGTTGTTAATAGATGTTAAAATATTTTTAAATGGTCAAAGTTTTCTTACTACGCGTACAATTTAATTTAATTTTTTTTTTAATGTTTTTTTTATTCTTTACTAGATTAACTTTATTGTTTCAGAAAAATTAAATGACAGATAAAAGATATGATTTTTCTAAAAAAAATGAAAATTAACGACAGTAAGAATCGGACTTGACTGTCTTTAATACACATCGATGGGTACTAGTGCTTTGCCAGAAATGGCGAATCGGCATTGTCGCATCCCTGCCTGTTTGTTATAACGCCTGAGGCGGTGTACGCGTGCAAATTTCCGAATTACGATATGCGTGCAAAAAAAATAATCTGGTGGCTTGCCGTCGACGTGTGTTTGTCTTGCGCTTGTTAGTTTTTAATAAAAATTAACGACAGTACGAATCGGACTTGACTGTCTTTAATACACGTCGATGGGTACTAGTGTTTCGCCAGAAATAACGAATCGGCATTGTCGCATCCCTGCCTGGTTGTTGTACAGCTCGTGGAGGTTGATATGTCGTTCGATATTACGTTTAAGACAGGGCGTAATGATATAATGACGAAAAAGCAAATACGTTTAACGTGTAATAATGTGCTTGTGGTAAACGTAGTTCTTTCGTCGGTCAGCGGACGCGAGACGACTTGTTCGAGTTCGCGAGCGACGCCTGACGGGCAATAACAGAATAAACGCCTCGATCATGCCGTATCACTTGAAAAAGGAACGACGGTCGGATGGTCTTCCGTCTGGAAGCACCGTAAACCATGATCGGATTCGATTACGTCTACAATACAAATAGCGATTCGCGTAACGTGTTGTGCACTAACCGTACCGTCGAGTGCACGTACGTTTTCTCATTGTTGTCCGCAGTCTTCTTGACCGTGCGGTCCCTTTCTATGGATAGTCCTCGTACGTGTAGGAGTTGGTATTTTTGTGATTTACATCGTTTATCATGTTAAAAAAAAAATATATATATATATATATATATATATAAAACGGAGTCGCGGTGTATCACATGCTACAACCCGATCATCAGGGAACAGTGGGGATTCGCGCCTCTACGTCCTGCGACGTTTGCCACTTACCCGCGTTCCAGTACTTCGGTGTACACGACGTTCTTCGTGACGAATCGACCTTCCTCGTCGGGCGCGGACAGGCCGACCCTAACGGACCGGGAATCCCGCACACGCGAGAACGCGACGTACAGCTGTCCGTGAGTGAACACGGGCGACGGCAGAAGTATCCCGACGCAGTCGAACGTCTGACCCTGCGACTTGTTCACGGTCATCGCGAACGACAGCCGCACGGGGAACTGTATCCGCCTCATTTTCACCGGCATCTCGGAACTCTGCAGTTCGATGCCGACGGCGGGGATGACGAATTCGTCGGGCGATTCGCCGGTCAGCAATCTCGCCTTAAAGTTGTGCCGCCGCAATTCGGTCACCACCAACCTGGTACCGTTACACAATCCTCGGCCGGTGTCCAGATTGCGGATCAACATGATCACCGCGCCGACTTTGAGCGACAACGCGAACGGTGGGAATCCGGCGGGTTCCAACGTGTTGAGGAATTCCGTCGGATAATTGGCTTGTTCGTCGACGTCGTCCACCGTCGCCGTGCTATGGCCGTGTACACTCTGGCCGGTCCGGTCACGCGACCGTTCATTATGGATTGGTTGACGCGCTTGCATTCGTCGTTCCTCGGGCAGAGTATGATTCTCCGCGCGTATTCGTCGATGTTGTCCAACGACATCCGTCCCGGGTACACGTAGTCGATCAACGCGGCGGGAGCGCACACCAGATGAGGCGGAATGTAGACCGAAGGTTCATACATTTTTCATCACGCCGTGATTATATAACCAATGAACGTAAGTACAATACCTAATTTTTTTTACAACTATCATCTAATATTTTGCCTGTTATAATGTACATAATTTTGTTTATGATTTTAATTTATGCAATATATTTTGTTTAGACATACAATGACAACAATCTACAAAGTGTACGGGGGCGTAAATAATTTTTACGCCTCCGGCCTTAGTGGCGGTCGTCGTGGAGGAGGCGGCGGCGACGGTCGTCGTGGTCGCGGCGGTCATCACGGCGGCCCTCGAAAGAGGGCACACCGAGGATCCCGCAAAAGTAAGTTTTCCAAATAATACGTATGTGATATATAATGGTTTTTTTTTTATTGCTTAATGTCGATAAAAAAAATCCGACATGAATTAAATGTCTTGTTGTAATATTTATGTCTTTTCTGTTTGCAGAATGCAAAATTTGTGGATCCAATGGCCACCGGGCCAAATATTGTTGTGAGTACAAAACCACGGTAAACAGTGTTCTAATAATAATCGTCACATTCCTTTACAGGGAGGAGACCCGGTGGCCCTGGGCAAAAAAGTGATTGCTGTAGTAGTAATACTACTGCAATCACAACAGCAACAACAACGACAACAACAACAACAACACCAAAAACAACAACTAAACCAGTGGCAATACAAACAGAACAGATGCAGTTTGATTAATTACGTATATATGTGTGTGTGTGTATATATATATATATAGGTAAAAAATATAAATTATTTATCTATCAAAAGCTGTGTTCACCGCTTTCTTTGTTGAGGAATGAAAACTGCTATGTGTTAGGTAAGAAAACGGAAAAGAAGCTCTGTTCCCATGCCTTCATCATCAAATCAACCACTATTCATATATAATGCGCTCCTAGGACATATACATATACAATATACATGTGTGTGTGTGTGTGTGCCTGTCTAAGACATAGAAAAGTCATAAAATAAATAATAAAAATCTATAATTTAATATCTGAATAGGTTTAGGCATTTTTCTTAAATATGTACTAATCAAAACAATTAACATGTAAAACGAAGTTTTAAATTATATCCTTTACATAATACTAATACTAATGATAATCCAACACATCACATATATATAGATATAGCGATTGGATTATACAAAAATAATAATAATATAATATGTTATAAATTATGGTTTATGAATATACATGCATTTATAAAGCGTTACTAAGACTTTTAGAAAAATCATAAAAAAATAAAATACTTGATTTAAGTTAAAATTACAAATTTCAAAAATTTAAACAATTCTAAATGGAAACAGCATATATTATTAGTAAAAAAATAATAACAATAATTAATACTTTAACCTATTACAAATGTAAAACAATTTTTAAACCATCTTATATCTGCATGTTTTTGTACAATATAATAGAACAATAGTCATCCTATTTCATGTTTCAAATAAAAAAAAAAAATCATAATGTAATAATCACAGAAATAAATAATAATCCGAGACATATATTGTACATATATAAGTGTGTGTGTGCGTGTGTCTTTAAACATAAAAAAGTAACAACAAATTAAATAATTAAAACAATATATAGGTAACAAAAAAAAAAAACCAATTATTTATCTATCATAAGTCGTAATCACCGCTTTCCTTGATGAATAAAAACTGTAATGTGTTAGGTAAAAAAACGAAAAAGAAGCTTTGTCCCCGTGTCTTCATCCTCAAATCAACCACTATACGTATAAAATGTGCTTCTAAAACATATATATATATGTATTTATATATACAATATATATGTGTGTGTCTGTCCAAAAAGACTAAGTAACAAAAAAAAAATATAATAATAATAATATAATAAATACTTTAACCTATTACAAAAATAAAACAATTTTTAAAACGCTTTATATCTGTATGTTTTTGTACAATATAATAGAAAAAAGTCACCATCTTTCATGTTTTAAATAAAAAAAAAAATTATAATTTAATAATCACAGAAATAAATAATAATCCGAGACATATATTGTACATATATAAGTGTGTGTGTGTTGTGTCTTTAAACATAAAAAGTAACAAAAAAATAAAATAATTAAAACAATATATAGTTTATATAGTATAGTTAAAAAAACTTTAAAACATATCCCTCAACTAATACTAATAATAATGATAATGCATGACAACACATATAATATATATATATATAATGATTGGATTGAGAAAAAATGAAGGACAGATTCCTTCCCCTTTGCGACCACCACCAAATTAACTACAGTATATAAATATATATATATATCTATATATGTATACATAAAGCATTTCTAATACTTATAGAAAAGTCACAAAAAAATTTATATTTAAAAAATTTATACGATTTTAAACAGAAATAGCAAACACCATTAGTAAAAAAAAAAAAATAATAATAAGAAATACTTTAGCCTATTATAAAAGTAAACCAATTTTTAAAACATCGTATATTCATATGTTTATGTACAATATAATAGAACAACAGTCGACCTATTTCATTTTATAAGTAAAAAAAAATTCTTACACCAACGATCTCCGTAATAAATAATAATCCATGACATATATTGTATACACAAAAAGTAAAAAAAAAATAAAATAATTTAAATAATATATAGGTAAAAAATAGTTTAAAACACATCACCGAATAAAATACTAATGATAATGCATGACATAAAAAATAAAAAATAAATATATCTATATATAAAAAACATATAAAACATACATGACATGTAGGTAATTTGATAATAATAAAAAAAAAATAACACCCGATCGTCTATTTAGCCGAAACAGGTAGCGAACGGTACACTCGTATACGTATGACTCGATCGCCGACGTAATCGAAAGTCTACGCTTTCGGTTCGGACGGTTCGACCGGGAAAGTTGGCAACAGACTTCCGACTTCTCGACATCCTGACGTGCTCACGTCCGACCCGGGCGAGCTTAGACCGCGCTGTATCGTCCGTTCTTCGACCGCCGAGCACGAAACAATCCTACCGAACACACAATCGTTATAATCATATGACTCTTATCGTTTTCGTACAATACACAAAGTCATGAAAGTGTTGTTAGCCAATATATAAAAGAAATCGTCATACTCACGTTATCGCGTGCATCGTCCGAACGATAAGGACGCCGCGTAGAAGATCGACGACGAAACAGCATCCGTCCATCAAGCGTAGAACCGAAAAACATATTCCTGACGGTTCGTTCCGCGTAAAATCCGTCGAGTCGTCCGTTCGGAACGACCGTCCTGAAAATCCTGAAAACAAAATATAAGAATTACGACGACACGTAGACGTCGGCGTCTCGTCGTCGTCGTGTATTATACGTACTCGGCGGTCGGTGCGCGAAACTCCTTCACCGCGGACCGGAACTGGAACGATACGAACTAACATGGAAACGATCGGATGAAAACGCCACTGCCACACGCATTATTCACTCGGTATTTTTTTAATATATAGACGTTGTCAGAGACGAATACGCATACACGATATCGAACGTGACGGCGGTTCGAAAAACTTATATTATCGTTATCATCGTCGGGAACGATAACGTCGGCGGCGGCGGGAAAAAACCGCCGCCGCCGCTGACGGAATATTTTGCGGGTGTTCATACGGTTTTGTAACCGAATCGTAGACTTAAATAGGTCGACACTAATCAACCGAATCAAAAATAATAATAAGACGCAAAACGATATTTTAAAACAAAACACTTACGTTTAGGTCGACGCCGTCGAGTACTCTTAGGCACGAAAACACGTAAACCACCGAGTTTCGTCCGTAACGGCTCGCGGTTTGGTTTTACAAAAAGAAAAAAAAACCGGTTAATCGCGAAAGACAATCGCGCAGGCGACGGGAAAAAAAGACGTGAACAAAAACGACAAACACGTAATAAAACTACGTAACGACGTGTCCGAGACGTATATAATACACGACATAATAATAATATATAAAATGATTGAAAAAAAAAATTTTAATAATAAGAAATACTATAACATCCGTATGTTTTTGTACAATCCTATATACTATATATCTTATTTCGTGTATTGAGTAAACAAAAAAAATTTTTAAGACGTATTATTAAACGTATAGAAAAGTATATATTACAATAAAATAACTAAAACAATATATATATAGATTTAAAACATATCGTTGAAATACAAATAACGAAATAATAACATATAAAAAATAAATAAATAAAATGAAAAAAACACAAAGTCGGAGTCACAGAAGGGCGGCGGCGGCCACGGCGGCGACCGATGAGACCGACGAAACCGAAACGTACGGAAAAAAATCGCTGAAAACCGCCGCCGCCGGCCGGCAGAATCGAACAGGATATCCTACCTATCAAACCTAACCATACCTAACAAACTACGGGACAACCTATCAGTTGAAAACATCATGATAAAGTCCGGTTATTTAAACGGTAAATCGACGTACACGTAATAACACAGATTAGATGAATTATTCATCTAATCTGTGGTAATAACAGATACGAACACCGCATACGAATTTTGCTGCGAGTGCGTAAAAGGAGTAAAAGAAATGAAAGAAAAAAAATTACTGTTCCATGACGAGGTCAACAGACTTAAGCATTTTAGTAATATAGAGAAGAAGAGTTTTCAATATTATCATTTTTGTACAGGTAAACTTTTTAACAACGTTTCAACGTTGTAACTCGATTAGTAGATCCACGATAAGTATCTATTCTCCTAGCGATGGACTTCACCGGGTAGACTACGCTCGGATGTGAGCAATTATACAACACGTAACGTTTATTCACTAGTCAGGTAAGTGGTTTAATTTACGGTTGATATTGTTTTACTACACACGGTACCTTGATAATCGTCAGGCGACGTGCCTACGAGCGTGATCGCCTTTCGCTATATACGTCAACGATTACTTGTGTTTCGGCGGAATTCACACACACACACACACGCATACAAGTCCGCGTTAAGTGACACATTTTACTTATTTAACAATTATTTATTAACAATTTACACTTATATATTTTTTTATTTTTATATCGATTGGTTAGGATAAAATATTTAAATTTGAAAACATTCGTTTTGACAAATTGCTATCAACCAAATCTATAAGAATTAAAAGCATTAATCCGTAGCATATTTTTCAATTTAATAAAATATACTATATTATTACGTTTATATGAACAATGTGGTGGAGGTCATGTCACCATGGACACGCCATTGATATCTGTATTTATTTTTCGTTTGAAAACCTGCAAACCGTTAAATTTATTGCGCGATAAAAACAAATAAACCGTATAAAATTAAAGACAATCATAGGAAATCACTCAACAGTTACGAGTCTACTATTAGCCTAAATATTTAATTGAAAATATAAATTCTGATGAGTAATAAATGATGAACTTTCGATGTTGTGTAAAATGATCATGTTGTGTAAAATACGCGATCATCCGAATTATACATTTTTAAAAATACAGAAAAACCGATCGGAATACTTTCGGCGCGACTAAAACGGTTAGGTTCGAAGGTTCTCACGAGGTTTTCTGTTCGTCGACCGATTGCTTTCGATTTCGATCGTTGACGGAAATTCAATAGATCGTAGTCGGTTTTTAAAAATGAGTTTATTTTGTGTTCTTGACCGTTATACTAACAGAATATAGACGTAGAAATACGGACGTTCGATCGGGCAACATCGTGTTATACGAAATCGTATTACGTTGTAACATAACAATTGCTTTGTCCTCGTCTTTTGTCTGCTGCGCGTGGGATATGACCGGCGAATGTCGAAAACGTTATTCGAATTCGACAATATTTAAATGAGACGAAAACGTATTTATACCGTTCTTTTTTGGTTTTCATTTAATATCGTATTGCCGAAAAATCAGCCCTTTGGTAAATATCCAAAACCAGGTACGCGAACGATCAACTGCGCAACGGGTTATGAACGGACTACGAATGGATATTTCTGTACGATAATGACGTACACGTCAATGCCATAAGTATACCGATTTGTTTGGATTCTTCACACTTTGGGTAAAATCACGTTTTGGAATGGTTTGAACTCAAAAATTCCATTGTGTGATCGTCCAATTCCGAAAACGTTATTAAAGTTCAGCGTGTTCAAAAATACGGGCTAAACTGCATTCGTTCCGAAAAAAAGACGAAAGTGCATATGTTATTCTTATATATTTATGTAATAATTGTATGATCTGTGGGATACTATAAGTATTGTCATATGTCTGACAAGAATCTATGTAGATTTTCTAGAAATGAAACAGTTGGCAATATCAGCATTTCGCATCGGTAAATTTGTTAAAAATTCTCAAAATTGTACTTCTTGTAGTAGATCTATTAAAATTATCGTTTTCACACTCGAAGGACTTCGCCGGGTAGAAGACGAACGGATGTGAACAGTTTACGTAGCAGCTCCGTTTACGTTTGTTAACAAGTCAGGTATGTAGATATTTTACGGTCCGTATTAATTTACTACACTCGGTATTTTAGTAATTGTCCGACGACGGGTCTACGAGCGTATTCAGTTTGCCCATCATACCGTCCCAAATCTTATGTACTTATTATGCATACAGAATTCTAAACTAATAATCCTAGTATTTCCTGTGGACGTCGACGGTTACTCATGTTTCGGCGGATTTGGCGATTCTGCGTTGTCATACCACCGTTGGGTTGTTCTACACCTGCCGGCGGTGGACGCGAGACAATATATCGAAGTAGAAAATTTACGCGTTAAAATAAAAATCTTGTCGATTGTCGTCGACGTGTTCTTGCCGCGAACATGTACTCTTATGAAAACGGACGACTGTTTGAATCGGACTTTTAGTCGTTAATGCACGTCGACGTCTACCAGTGTTTCGACGGAGTTTGCGATTCAGCGTATTTGAATCTCCGACTAGTAGTTGTACAGCTGACGGCGATGAACGCATGGAAATATGTCGAAATACAAAATTGTAGCGTTACTTATATTTAATGTCAATCAATAACATCTGGTTTTTTTTTTTAATGGCGATTAAAATTGTTGTTTATACGTAAACGAAATTGCGGAGATAGGGTCAGTTCTGCATACTTTTGATAAGAGAAAGGTTTGATAACCGATTTTTGCGGATGTAGAAATACCAACATAGATAATTAAAATCCAACGTTCCAAATGCTCATTAATAAATTTACTAACCTTTAATTTGCGGAAAATAACAATAAATGTTTAACTTTTTCTACAATTAGAACTATAAAATAATGATTATTATAAATGGTAATATAACATAGACAATACAATATTACAGTATTAACCAAAAAAAATTCACTTTAAACAAAAATTTAAATCATAAAAAATTTAAAAACTTATATTACACGAACATATGAAATATTATAGGTATAATAAAACATTTTATTACCGTATCACTGTAATGACCGTTAAAAACCGTTACACATCAAATACTCAAATACATTAATAACATACATTATTTCACATATTTAATGCAGAGTTGTGCATTTATCAGCACTAAACTTATATTTGTATAATTTTATAAATTTGTGTGGTGGTATGTAACCTCAAAAAAAAATTGAAATTATTTCTTTTATCAAAAGTATGGAGAACTGACCCTATCCCGAAATTGCGTATGATTTTTTTAAAATAATTCTATGATCTGTGGGAAATTATATAATAATACAATGACCTGTGGGATACAAAAAGTATTGCCATATGTCTGACGAGCATCTATGCAGAATGTTTCGAGTTGAAACATTTAATAATATCAGTATTTTGCATCGAAAAATTTATTACGCTTTTCTAAACTTAGTAAATTTTATAGTAGTTGTACGAATGCATTCGTTTTTCCACTCAATGGATTTCGTGAGATAGACAGCGATCGGATATGAGCAGTTTGGCGATACATTTTCGTTAATTCACCAGTCAGGTATGTGATATCTTTACGGTCCAAAATCATTTTGTAGTAAAACAAAAAAAATATAAAAAGGGGATTAAAAGATTAAATGGTGGAAAGAAATAACAATAATATCATGCAAGTATAAAATAAATTTATTACATTTTTTGTCGTCTCGAAGATTTGCCTGCCACGGATTTCAACTCTTGCGGACAATTTTTTTTTTTTTGATTAAGGTAATAACTTTGTAAATCAAACAGAATAAGAAATGAAAGGTTGGGACGCCGCCTTTGCCTTGATGCATAGTCAGCGCCAAGAAATAAAGAACAACTCAAAAGGTGATTTCCACGTTGAAAGAAATTAGAGTCACCTAATTTCGGAAAACCGATCTGTTG
>CM032339.1:40720062-40788281 GCA_019022885.1 Schlechtendalia chinensis
TTCTGTACAATATATTCGCTTCTGACAAACCTACTACCCCTAACACATCAGTAGCAGACTACGCTGATGATAAAGCAATAATATCTATTGATATAGACCCACTCATAGCGTCAAAAAATCTCCAATCTTACCTTAACGCCATGGAAAAATGGTTTACTAACTGGCGTTTCAAAGTAAATCAAAGTAAATCTGTCCATACGACTTTCACCCTTAAACATGCTCCCTGTCCTAGAGTTTCTCTATACGGTATTCCTATACCCTTCTCTCCAAAAATCAAATACCTCGGGCTCACCCTCGACCAAAGATTAACCTGGGCTCATCACATCAGAATCAAAAGATTAGCACTGAATCATCGTCTCCGTTTTCTCAAACCCTTATTAAGCAATAATAACTCCGCCTCCATTAATACCAAACTCTTAATTTACAAAACACTTCTCAAACCCATTTGGATATATGGTCTCCAACTTTAAGGCAACGCTAAAAAAACTAACATATTAAAAATACAAACTTTTCAAAACATCGCTCTTCGAAAGATAATGAACGCACAACCCTACGTATCTAATCACACCCTTCACATTGACACCAAACTCAATACAATTAACGACGAAGCCAAAATTTTTTATAAAAGATTTCATTCTAAACTCAATTACCACCCTAACGATCTCATAAAAAACTTGGCTACTCCCACTATACCCGGTAATCCCCCAAGACGCCTGAAGCGCAAGTGGTGTCGTGATCTCTTAAGATAAGCATATAATATATATAAAAAAAAAAAAACCTTAGAAAGTGTCATCGATGGGTGGCTTCTTTCATCAAATTTTTTATTATTTTCATGTCAAATAATAATGTAACTCTCAGCAAATATGCTTATTGTGTCTAGTCGATACAGATTGTGTACTACATATTTAAAATAAAAAAAAAAAAAAAAAAAGGATATGTGTATAATTAAAAATCGTTTTTATTATTAAAAAAAAAATTACTATAAATACAACATACCTATCAAAGGTATATCACTAAAAGAAAGAGACATTACTAGCGCATCGTATGATGTCTTGTGTGTACAGGAAATGCATAGAGATAAGAACATGAACACCCCCAAAATAGATGGGATGAAACTTGTATCATTCTATAAAAAAAACATGGAAGCGCAATGTTTGTAAAGAACACAGTAGTTATCATATCGACTGAAATATACGAAGAGGATAATGACTTACCTCAGTTGTTAGAAGATACGTATCAAATTTCGGCATTCTTACATGGTCGTTACATTTTTCTTTTGAATTGTCCATTATTTGTTGTTTTTTACTACTAAAACCTAGAATTAAAAATATATAAAATAAAAGTTTGTAAATTGTATTATTTACGTACAAAAATAATATTGAAATATGACTATTTTTATTTTTTTGTTAAATCTAAAAAAGATTTAAACCATTAGATAGTTTTTCAAATTTTACTTAACATTTAGTACCGCCACATATGCTTATGTTTACAGTTATAAGTTTGTTAATATAACGTTTTTCTAAGCGACCCAACTAATACCGAGAGATAGTTTACTATTGCAATATGACATACATGTTATTAATATTTTAAGTTTCTTTTTTTCTTCCTTTTTGTCCAAGAACCATCTTCGACCCTTATAATATGTGAAGGGTGCAATATCTGAGCATATTCGGGCTTGGGTAATAAGAGGATGTAAAACTGCTGATTGATTGATTGATTTGAAATTCTCTGTATACAAATAATAGTGAACACAATTATAAATATTTGTAGAATTAATCAATTTTATAGGTATTTATTCGATCAAAATAATGATGATTACACACGTTGTAGTAATCAATGCATCAAACGATACGTCATATCGTCGATAAATACCCACGAACATATTTTGTTGGAGGTTTGGAGAAACTGCATAAAGCAGAGGCGAATGCAGTGAAACGGATGGAAGATCTGGAGTTAAGACTGTAAGCCAGTACTTCAAAAGTTACCAAGTCTACTTGTCTAGTCATATATAAATTTCTAGCTATAATCGTAATTAGTCATAGTATTAGTTTGTTTGTAATTATCTTATAGTTTATTAATATCTTTACCATCTTTATTGTAATTGTATCTTATTCTTATAATCCGATAATGTCATATGCGAGATAAATAAACTACACACATTGTAGTAATCGGATTATAATAGTTACCTATACTGTTAGTATTATTACCAGGTACTCAGGGGTATTTGTTCAATACATATATGGTTACATGGCATGACATAATTTCGATTCTTTTAAGTGTGTGATATACTTAAACGTATTTTAAGCACCAAGAATTATATACCAGGTATAATATTTACATGATGGCGTGAAGAATTGGTTAAATAATTCATACTATTGTCGGTTTTGACATTGAATGTACTCGTTTGTCTGCAGGTTTGTTGCGCTGGTGCAAAGAATGACAATTTCGATTAAATAAAATCTCAGACAGTTGCATAACTCGATAATTACTTTGAAAAGGTAAATAATACTGTACTTGATCTACCTAGAATTTAACGTTCTCAGAGAACAATTAAATGTATTGTAGAACTAGAGCTTTGTGTGTGTGTGTGTGTTGTGTGTGTGTGTGTGTGTTTTGTGTGTTATAACTTTTTAAATAGTATCATGAATGCGTCCATTCAAATGAAGATACCATTCGATTGAATAGTATTCTATTAAAGATCAAAAAAATAGTACAAAGTAACTTGAAGCATTCACAGACATTTGATTTAAATTTAAGAAATATTTATAGACGTGAAATTGTACGTAAAGGCGAAATGAATATGTGTATGTAGAAGCAGTTTTCTTACGGGACAGTGCGTTTAAAATCTATTCGTAATATGTATATCGAACGCATACAATGCCTCGAGGATAGTTGTCGTTGAAAATGGTCGGCACAAGTGACGTTGTCTACCCGCTTACTGTATGTTTTAATCGGGATGGCTTCGCACGCGGTTCGTGTACTCGAAATTCTTCAGTTAAATCAAATTCGAATCGGTCACGGAAAATGACGTGTCGAATCGCATACTCGTAGGATGCGTTCCTTTTGCCACCGTTCGTTCACGAAATGTCGTTTCCCCTATTATATGGTGTATTGCCTTTAGCGTCATAACAATGGCAACGCCGTACATTTCCTATGACGGTGTAATTGATAACACACACGTTCGTACACGATTCGTATTTATTGTAGAAAAACGCATCTCCCCCTACGACGATATTCGGACGGGTAATCGGTTCCGTTTACGCGTGACCGTATTTGGCTCGTTGTTATCGCGTGTGGCGAATAACTGTGTAATATATATATATATAGTATAACGTTACAGTACAAATCTCGCGACGATAAAAACGAACGAATTAGTCGCGCTAAATATTCCCAAAAGTGCAATAGCGGTAACGGTTAGTGTGGTGATTTAATAATAATAACATTAATAATTATGTACTTACATGAATCATACAAAAATCTGCTTTTACCGAATCAAATGAGGTAACGCGTATGTACGTAAAACAATCATTGTGCAAAACATTCGGTTGACGAATGTTCGCGCGTATACACACAGGTTTATCATACGGTGTTATTGTGACGGTATCACGTACGGAGTCCCGTAAAATGATCGAATTATATTAAATAGAAATTATCGAACTCTTCGACGTGTATCACTGTAAAAGCGAATGAAGTTCTGGCGGACACGCGTCTTGCAACACAACAACATATCGTGTTTGTCGTCGTTTTAAAAACATACCGTTTTTCGACGTTGTAACCAGTGGTTTTAAAAAACCGAACTAGTTCTTCATGTTGACGTCACGCCAATGAGGAGCAGACGAATTTAATGAAAAACGAATTTCATTCGAACGCCATCGGCCGGTGTTCTTTGTTTCGGATTTTTTTCGCGTGTAGAAAATCGCGGTTCAACGTGCACGATTTCCAAACCTGTTTGAATTATGTTTTCGGACGACGACTTTTCGTCGTGACTTTAGATTAGGATTATTACTTAGGAACTGCGTTCGTTTGTTATTAATATTTTTAAAAAAAGTTGTATTTTTCGTTTATTATCAAAGGGTCTCACGGCACGATGGATACACGGAAGTTTCCCTCGGGTTCATCGCGAGAAAACGTCGTCGGAAAACTTACCGGAGTACGTTCGTACGAACGTTACGAGATTAATTTTCCGGGAATGGCGTCCGACGTGTACGGATTACAACGTTGTAGTTTTCACGATGCGATTTTTCTACGGGACGTGCGTTTGTATACAACGGGGGACAACCGAATGCCGTCAAATCAATAATAAGAATTTTAAATGTCTAGTATTACGGCAGTGCGGCGCGTGGTCATCACGAGACGTGTACGCGATTCACGAGATGTCGTGTGCACGCGTTGGGGATGTCTTCTGCGACGGCAGCCGAACTTCGAACTTTACCGATGAAACCGATCGGTGTAGATTTGATCCGACCGTGCACGCGTATCGGCCAAACGTAAACCTTGGATAGCAGTTTCCTGTTTCGTGGTCGAGAAAATCGTATCCGTTTTGTTGACATGTCTTCATAAAAATTGTCGATAATAGTTTAGTTGTAAAGCATCATTGGGCAATGTACGCGGCAATGGCGTAAGTTGTGCAAATTCTATAAGGTTGCAAAAATTAATTTAAAAAACTAATGCTTGCATACGAGTCTGCAACACAATGGGACATTTTATGTTTTTACTTCCCACCACCACAACCCCCCCCCCCATTTAAATACTCTTTCTCCTAGCCTCCCCTTTCCTTCTTCTGTACTCCCCACTATCTTCGAATTACAATTGATACAGGGTGATATATTTATTTATTGTGAAAATGCGATTTAATTAATGATTTTATTTATTTATTGTTAAAATGCGATGAAACATAAAATGTCAATTACTCAGACTGTCAATTATTTTTTGCTAGGCGTAGTAATGCTGAGCAGAGGTCGATGGTGTGTAAAGTAAGACACAAACTTTGTGTAACGGCAGTTTATACTCGGCGGCGGTTATATTTTCCTCCTTCTTATTTTTCCGTCACACCGCCCCATCCCCTCACTTCTTTTCATGTTTTCTTCCCGAAGTCTTCAACAATTAGATAAATTGGATGCTTGCGTTTCGGCCATATCCCCCGGAGTCGCCTTATGGGAGAAAACTTACACACACACGTTGACGGTTATTCGTGGTTCGAAAGAACTTTGAAGGAGGATTGAATAAAGCCAATTGAGCCAATTATGTATATGTATGTGTTGTGTGTGGTGTGTGTATTTTTGTGTGTGTTTAGGTGTGTTTGTGTCTGTGTGTGTGTGTCTGTGTGTGTGTGTGTGTGTGTGTGTGTGTATTTTTGTGTGTGTTTAGGTGTGTCTGTGTCTGTGTGTGTGTATGTGTCTATGTGTGTGTGTGTAGGTGTGTGTGTGTGTGTGTGCGCGTGTGTGTGTGTGTGCGCGTGTGCATGTATGTTATGATAACACTTTATTGATTTTAAATTTATTCTCCCCTTTTAAATATCCTGGATACGCCATTGTGACATTTATTCAACGCGTCAAAAAAAATTTGCGCGCGGCGAACACACGTAGAGGACAAGCGCCAATATTATTTATTCATTTAAGTGCGTTTTTTTTCAACGATTCTTCTCGCGTCCACCACCGCAATATTTACAACGATACGGTGGTGGTGGGACAAATTTGACAAATTTGAATCCAGAATTCCGCCGAAAAACAAGTAATCGTTGACGTATATAGCGAAAGGCGATTACTCTCGTAGGCACGTCGCCTGATGATTACCAAGATACCGTGTGTTGTAAAACAATATCAACCGTAAATTAAACCACTTACCTGTCTAGTAAATAAACGTTACGTGTTGTATAATTGCTCACATCCGATCGTAGTCTACCCGGTGAAGTCCATCGCAAGGAGAAAAGATTACTTATCGTAGATCTACTAATCGTGTCACAACGTTGAAACGTTGTTAACAAATTTACCTGTACAAAAATGATGATATTAAAAAAACTAAAGACAATCAAATTACATAGATGCTTGTCAGATATAGGACAATACCATCTGTATCCCACGGATCATACAATTATTATAAAAATATATGAAAATATCATATGCACCTTCGGTTACATAAATACAATAACTTCATATGCCAAAAATAAAAAAAAAAAAATACAATACAAAAATGCGCGTCGATACTGTCTTCAAACCAAATTTTGCAGCGACCACCACGGCGAACTGTACAGCATACCGGCAATTGTGCGACAATTCTGCTTCACGAATTCCGACGGAACTAGAATAACTGACGACGTGCTCAGAGAAACTGAAATTATCAGTACATATTATAAAATACAAAGACGATTTAAGGGTTTACAAACAACTATATAAAATATAACAAAATTACATCGATCCTGAGACGGTACAAATGGTAAACCGAACTCGCTCTTAGACGCGTTGTCAGGCAAAAACCTTAATATCAAATTTAGTAAATTAACACCGACTGTAAAAAGAAACCAAATAATACCTGACTCGTGAACAATCGTAAAGAAACGAAACTGCTCACATCCTATCGTATTCTTTTTGACGAAAACTATTGCGCGTAGAACCCATATGTTTTGTAGATCTTCTTCACGAGGAACATCGTTGAGAAGCTCTCAGCAAAGTTACTCATTGAAACATGCCGATGATCTCAATTGTTTTTACTCGAAACAATAAAATCACATACATGCTTGTCAAACATATCAATTTACATAATACTAAATATTTAACACAATGTTAAAAAAAACCTATATATTGTTTCTTGGCATTATATATGTAGTAATACAAAAAAATATAAAAAAGGAATTAAAAGATTAAATGGTGAAAGGAAAAATAATAGGGAGTATGAAATGATTTTAACTAACACGAGTCAAGGGGTGTGAATTCGAGAACCGTCTTGCCTGTTCAATAAGAAGTAATAACAATAATATCATGCAAGTATAAAATAAGTTTATTACCTTTTTTATCGTCTCGAAGATTTGTCTGTTACGGATTTCAACTCTTGCGGACAATTTTTTTATTAATTAAGGTAATAACTTGTAAATCAAACAGAATATGGAAATGAAAGGTTGGGAAGCCGTCTTTGACTTGATGCAAAGTGTGCGCTAAGGAATAAAAACAACTCAAAAAACAATGATTTCCACGTTGTAAGAAATTTAAGGCGCCTAATTTCGGAAAACCGATCTGTTGAGTCGTTCTTGATAAGTATGCGTAAACTCTTAGGTAGACAGAGACGGTCTGTCTGTCAAATGGACTGTGACGATCTGAGTGCCCTCTGAAAGCTGGAGGGTGTATTTATCAATATATTTTGAAGGACATATACTAAGATTTCGGTCCCACAAGGTTATCGCTTATTTATTTTTCTACTTTCTGTGAATTTTGCGCAGTCTAAAATTTGTTCGTTGTGTCACAAATCTGCGATCTTTGTTCTCACCTGATTAAATATGTGTGATTCGTCTCGTTCTTTCTTCTTTTCTCTTCTTCTTTTTTTACATATTTACTATTTCTGTTATCGAGTATAATATTCTTTTGTTTGTTAATTTAATTGTATTATATTAAAAATCAAATTGAAGTCAAATAGCGAATTCATCTTATGGGACTGAAATGTTTTAAGTGTTTTATACTAATATATAAAATACGCATTAAATTATATGTGATTATAAAATTACTACAATTGTTATTCCTATAGGGGATTTATGGTCGGTGTTCCGAGAAAATTGAGTTCTAATATGTTTATTAAAATATAAACTAAAAAAGTGTTCATAATAAAAACTAATACAGAAGTAGTTGTTAAATATTACAAATTCATTTCCAAATAATTTTTGTTATGATATGAACTTATGTTATTACATGCATTTGTTAAAGTATAATCTATAAAAGTTTATTTTCTTTTACATGGTCTCAGTAATGATATGAGTGCGTATCATTACATATATAAGAGCACATAAATAACGCATTTCAAAATATTTGGACTTCATCCAAATTTGGATCAACATTCACGAGCTGTACAACAACCAGGCAGGTATGCGACAATGCCGATTCGCCATTTCTGGCGAAACATTAATACCCGTCGACGTGTAGTAAAGACATTCAAGTCCGATTCGTACGATCGTTAATTTTTATTAAAATCTAACAATCGCAAGAAAACAAACGTCGACGGCAAGACACTATATTTTTTTTTTTGCATGCTACGATATCGTTATTCGGCAAATTTGCAAGCATCCACCGTTTTGGGCTGCACAACAACCAAGCAGTGATGCGACAATGCCGAATCGCCATTTCTGGCGAAATACTAGTACCCGTCGACGTATAGTAAAGACAGTCAATGCCGATTCGTACGATCGTTAATTTTTATTAAAATCTAACAATCGCAAGAAAACAAACGTCGACGGCAAGACACTATATTTTTTTTTTTGCATGCTACGATATCGTTATTCGGCAAATTTGCACGCGTCCACCGCCTCAGGCTTTATAACAACCAGGCAGGGATGCGACAATGCAGATTCGCCATTTCTGGCGAAACACTAGTACCCGTCGACGTGTATTAAGGGCAGTCAAGTCCGATTCGTACGATCGTTAATTTTTATTTAAAACTAACAAACGCAAGACAAACACACGTCGACGAAAAGTCACTAGATTTTTTTTTTATGCATGCTACGATAACGTTATTCGGCAAATTTGCACGCGTCTAGTCTTGTAAATTGTAATGATATGTACTCATATCATATCTGATACCATGTAATAAAAAATAAACTTTTATAGATTATACTTTAACAAATACATGTAATAACATACTCTCATATCATAATAAAAATTATTTGGAAATGAATTTGTAATATTTAACAACTATTTCTGTATTAGTTTTTATTATGAACAATTTTTTATTTTATATTTTAATTAATATATTAGAACTCAATTTTCTCGGAACACCGATCATAAATCCCCTATAGGAATAACAATTATAGTAATTTTATAATCACATATAATTTAATGCGTATTTTATATATTAGTATAATACACTTGAAACATTTCAGTCCCATAAGATGAATTCGCTATTTGACTTCAATTTGATTTTTAATATAATACAAATAAATTAACAAACAAAAGAATATTATACTCGATAACAGAAATAGTAAATATATAAAAAAAGAAGAAGAGAAAAGGAGAAAGAACGAGACGAATCACACATATTTAATCAGGTGAACACAAAGGTCACAGATTTGTGACACTACGAACAAATTTTAGACTGCGCAAAATTCACAGAAAATGGAAAAATAAATAAGCGATAACATTGTGCGACTGAAATCTTAGTATATGTCCTTCAAAATATATCGATAAATACGCCCTCCAGCTTTCAGAGGGCACTCAGATCGTCACAGTCCACCTGACAGACAGACCGTCTCTGTCTACCTAAGAGTATACGCATACTTATCAAGAACGACTGAACAGATCGGTTTTCCGAAATTAGGTGACTCTAATTTCCTACAACGTGGAAATCACCTTTTAAGTTGTTCTTTATTTCTTGGTGCTGACTTTGCATCAAGTCAAAGGCGGCGTCCCTACTTTCCATTTCTTATTCTGTTTGATTTACAAAGTTATTACCTTAATCAATAAAAATAAATAAATTGTCCGCAAGAGTTGAAATCCGTGACAGGCAAATCTTCGAGACGACAAAAAAGGTAATAAACTTATTTTATACTTGCATGATATTATTGTTATTATTTCTTATTGTATAGGCAACTGTTCTCGAATTCACACCCCTTTTTTCGTGTTAGTTAAAATCATTTCATACTCCCTATTATTTTTCCTTTCACCATTTAATCTTTTAATCCTCTATTTATATTTTGTTGTTTTACTACAAAATGATCATGGACCGTAAAGGAAATCACGTACCTGACTGGTGAATTAACGAAAATGGGTCGCTAAATTGCTTATATCCGATCGCTGTCTGTCTCACGAAATCCATTGAGTGGAGAAACGATTCCATTAGTACATCTACTACAAAAGATACTAAGTTAAGAAAAACGTAATAAATTTGTCGATGCAAAATACTGATTTTGCTAAATGTTTCAACTCGTAACATTCTACATAGATGCTCGTCAGACATATGACAATACTTTTTCTATCCCATAGACCATAGTATTAATAAATAAAAATCATACGCAATGCGTTAACGTTTATACAACAATTTTAACTGCCATTATAAAAAAAAACATATATTATTGACTGACGTTATATATAAGTACGCTACAATTTTGTATTTCGACATATTTCCATGCGTTCATCGCCGCCAGCTGTACAACTACGAGGCGGGGATTCAAATACGCTGAATCGCAAACTCCGTCGAAACACTAGTAGACGTCGACGTGCATTAACGACAAAAAGTCAGATTCAAACAGTCGTCAGTTTTCATAAGAGTATAATGTTCGCGGCAAGAATACGTCGACGACAATCGACAAGATTTTTATTTTAACGCGTAAAATTTTCTACTTCGACAAATTTTCTCCCGTCCACCGCCGCCAGGTGTACAACACCCCAACGGTGGTATGACAACGCAGAATCGCCAAATCCCCCGAAAAATGAGTAACCGTCGAGGTCCACAGGAAATACTAGGATTATTAGTTTAGAATTCTATATGCATAACAAGTACATAATATTTGGGACGGTACGATGGGCGAACTGAATACGCTCGTAGACTCGTCGTCAGACAATTACTAAAATACCGAGTGTATTAAATTAATATGGACCTAAAAAATCTACATACCTGACTTGTTAACAAACGTAAACGGAGCTGCTACGTAAACTGTTCACCTCCAATCGTATTCTACCCGGCGAAATCCATCGTGCGTGGAAACGATAATTTTAATATATCTACTATAAGAAGTACAATTTTGAGAATTTTTAACAAATTTACCGATGCAAAATGCTGATATTGCCAACTGTTTCATTTCTATAAAATCTACATAGATTCTTGTTAGACATATGACAATACTTATTGTATCCCACAGATCATACAATTATTTTATAAATATATAAGAATAGCATATGCACTATCGTCTTTTTTTCGGAACGAATGGAGTTTAGCCCGTATTTTTGAACACACTGAAGTTAAATAACGTTTTCGGAATTGGACGCTCACACAATGGAATTTTTGAGTTCAAACCATTTAAAAACGTGATTTTACCCAAAGTGGGAAGAATCCAAACAAATCAGTATACTTATGGCATTTACGTGTACGTCATGGAGATATCGTACATAGTCTTCGAAGAAAAATAAACGAAGGCCGTACGTTTTTTTTCGAATAGTAAGCCATTGTTGTTGATCTCGCGGAAGTCGGAAAATGACTAGTTATAAAGTTATATATAACTAATGACCGGAAATTCGGCTAGCTTGGTACATAACCCGTTGCGCAGTTGATCGTTCGCGTACCTCGTCTTGGATATTTACCAAACAGCCGATTTTTCGGCAAAACGATATTAAATGAAAACCAAAACAGAACAGTATAAATACGTTTTCGTCTCATTTAAATGTCGTCGAATTCGAATAACGTTTTGACATTCGCCGGTCATATTCCAGGCGCAGCAGTACAAAAGACGACGACAAAGCAATTGTTGTGTTACAACGTAAAACGATTTTGTACAATGCTATGTTGCCCGATCGAACGGTCCGTATTTCTAAGTCTATATTCTACTAGGATATCGGTCAAGACGACAAAATAAACTCAATTTCAAAAACTGACCGCGATCTACTGAATTTCCGTCATCGATCGAAATCGAAAGCAATCGGTCGACGAACAGAAAACCGCGTAGGAACCTTAGAACCTGACCGTTTTAGTCGCGCCGAAAGTATTCCTATCAGTTTTCCTGTACTTTTAAAAATGAATAATTCGATTGATCGCGTATTTTACACAACATCGAAAGTCCATCAGTTATTACTCATCAGAATTCACATTTTCAATTAAATATTTTGGCTAATAGTAGACTCGTAACTGGTGAGTGATGTCCTACGATTGTCTTTAATTTTAAACGGTTTAATTGTTTTTAGCGTGCAACAAATTTAACGGTTTGCAGGTTTTCAAACGAAAAATAAATACAGACATCAATGGCGTGTCCATGGCATGACCTCTCCCACATTGTTCATATAAACGTAATAATATTGTATATTGCATTAAATTGAAAAATATGCTACGGATTATTGCTTTTAATTCTTATCGATTTGTTTGATAGTTATTTGTCAAAACTAATGTTTTTAAATTTAAATATTTTAGCCTAACAAATCGATATAAAAATAAAAAAATATATAAGTGTAAATTGTTGTTCATCTTTTGACATTTTATGTCTTTACTTTGGCGCATTAAAATAAAAAACCGTCACGAAAAAGTGTCCACCAAAAAGTGTCAACGAAAAGCGATACCTAAATTAAGATACCCACTGGGGACTGTCACGAAAAAGCGTTACAGAAAAAAAACGTAAATCACCCTTATGGTTTGTTTCCACGGAAACCATTGTTTAGGTTTTGAAAAAATTTAAATTTGAATTTGAAAAAAAAAATTACACATAAGACATAAAATGTCTCACTTAAGGCGGACTCGTTGCGTTATCTATTCTTCTTAATAGTCTTATATAGAATGTGTGTGTGTGTGTGTTTATGTATGTTATGGTAACATTTTATTGATTTTAAATTTATTCTCCCCCTTTAAATATACAGTATACGCCATTGTGACATTTATTTAGCGCGACAAAACAAATTTGCGAGCAGCAAACACACGTAGAGGACAAGCGCCAATATTTATTCATTTAAGTGCGTTAAGATATCGTTTTTCAACGATTCTTCTCGCGTCCACCACCGCAAACTGTGCAACGACACGGTGGTGATAGGACAAATTTGAATCGAGAATTCCGCCAAAATACAAGTAATCGTTAGGTGTGTTTGTGTGTTCATGTATGTTATGGTAACATTTTATTGATTTTAAATTTATTCTCCCCTTTAAATATCCTGGATACGCCATTGTGACATTTATTTAGCGCGGCAAAAAAAACAACGACACGGTGGTGGTAGGACAAATTTGAATCGAGAATTCCGCCGAAACACAAGTAATCGTTAGGTGTGTGTGTGTTCATGTATGTTATGGTAACATTTTATTGATTTTAAATTTATTCTCCCCTTTAAATATCCTGGATACGCCATTGTGACATTTATTTAGCGCGGCAAAAAAAACGACACGGTGGTGGTAGGACAAATTTGAATCGAGAATTCCGCCGAAACACAAGTAATCGTTAGGTGTGTGTGTGTTCATGTATGTTATGGTAACATTTTATTGATATTAAATTTATTCTCCCCCTTTAAATATCCTGGATACACCATTGTAACATTTATTTAGCGCGGCAAAAAAAAACAACGACACGGTGGTGGTAGGACAAATTTGAATCGAGAATTCCGCCAAAAATCGTTAGGTGTGTTTGTGTTCATGTATGTTATGGTAACATTTTATTGATATTAAATTTATTCTCCCCCTTTAAATATCCTGGATACACCATTGTAACATTTATTTAGCGCGGCAAAAAAAACGACACGGTGGTGGTAGGACAAATTTGAATCGAGAATTCCGCCAAAATACAAGTAATCGTTAGGTGTGTTTGTGTTCATGTATGTTATGGTAACATTTTATTGATATTAAATTTATTCTCCCCCTTTAAATATCCTGGATACACCATTGTAACATTTATTTAGCGCGGCAAAAAAAACGACACGGTGGTGGTAGGACAAATTTGAATCGAGAATTCCGCCAAAATACAAGTAATCGTTAGGTGTGTTTGTGTTCATGTATGTTATGGTAACATTTTATTGATATTAAATTTATTCTCCCCCTTTAAATATCCTGGATACACCATTGTAACATTTATTTAGCGCGGCAAAAAAAACAACGACACGGTGGTGGTAGGACAAATTTGAATCGAGAATTCCGCCAAAATACAAGTAATCGTTAGGTGTGTTTGTGTTCATGTATGTTATGGTAACATTTTATTGATATTAAATTTATTCTCCCCCTTTAAATATCCTGGATACACCATTGTAACATTTATTTAGCGCGGCAAAAAAAACGACACGGTGGTGGTAGGACAAATTTGAATCGAGAATTCCGCCAAAATACAAGTAATCGTTAGGTGTGTTTGTGTGTTCATGTATGTTATAGTAACATTTTATTGATTTTAAATTTATTCTCCCCTTTAAATATCCTGGATACGCCATTGTGACATTTATTTAGCGCGGCAAAAAAAACGACACTGTGGTGGTAGGACAAATTTGAATCGAGAATTCCGCCGAAACACAAGTAATCGTTGACGTATATAGCGAAAGGCGATCACGCTCGTAGGCACGTCGCCTGACGATTACCAAGATACCGTGTGTAGTAAAACAGTATCAACCATAAATTAAACCATTTACCTGACTAGTGAATAAACGTTACGTGTCGCAAAATCGATCACATCCGATCGTAGTCTACCCGATGAAGTCCATCGCGAGGAGAAAAGATACTTGTCGTAGATCTACTAATCGAGTTACAACGTTGAGACGTTGTTAACAAATGTACCTGTATAAAAATGCTGATATTGAAAAATTTTTAACTCCAACAATCAAATTACATAGATGCTTGTCAGATATAGGACAATACCATCTGTATCCCACGGATCATACAATTATTATAAAAATATATGAAAATATCATATGCACCTACGATTATATAAATACAATAATTTCATATGCCAAAAATAAAAAATAAAAATACAATATTTTGAAGCTAGACTTCATGTAAAAGTGCGCGTCGATATCGTCTTCAAACCAAATTTTGCAGCAACCACCACGGCAAACTGTACAGCATACCGACTATTATGCGACAACTCTGCTTCACGAATTCCGACGAAATTAGAATTACAGACGACGTGCTCAGAGAATACTAAAATTATCAGTACATATTATAAAATACAAAGTGGATGTAAGTGTTCACAAACTACTATATAATATATAACAAAATTACATCGATCCTGGAACGGTACAAATGGTAAACCGAACTCGCTCTTAGACGCGTTGTCAGGCAAAAACCTTAATATCAAATTTAGTAAATTAACACCGACTGTAAAAAGAAACCAAATAATACCTGATTCGTGAACAATCGTAAAGAAACGAAACTGCTCACATCCTATCGTATTCTTCTTGACGAAAACTATTGCGCGGAGAACCCATATGATTTGTTGATCTTCTTCTCGAGGAACATCGTTGAGAAGTTGTTAGCAAATTTACCAAATGGAACATGTCGACATTTTCAATTATTTCAACTCGAAACAATAAAATCACATACATGCTTGTGAAACATATCAATTTACATAATACAAAATATTTAACACACTGTTAAAAAAAACCAATATATTGTTTCTTGTCATTATATATAAAAGCACAGAAATATCGTATTTCGAAATATTTGGACTTATCCACCTCCACGAGCTGTACAACAACCAGGCAGGGATGCGACAATGCCGATTCACCAATTGCGGCGAAACACTAGTAGTCATCAACGTGTTTTAAGGACAGTATAGTCCGATCCGTACGGTCGTTAATTTTAATTAAAAACTAACAAACGCAGGACAAAAACACGTTGCCGACAAGTCACCAGATTTTTTTTTTTTATGCATGCTACGATATCGTAATTCGGCAAATTTGCACGCGTCCACCGCCTCGGGCTGTAAAACAACCAGGCAGGGATGCGACAATTCCGATTCGCCATTTCTGGCGAAACACTAGTAGTCATCAACGTGTTTTAAGGACAGTATAGTCCGATCCGTACGGTCGTTAATTTTAATTAAAAACTAACAAACGCAGGACAAAAACACGTTGCCGACAAGTGACCAGATTTTTTTTTTTTGCATGCTACGATATCGTTATTCGGAAATTTGCACGCGTCCACCGCCTCGGGCTGTAAAACAACCAGGCAGGGATGCGACAATGCCGATTCGCCATTTCTGGCGAAACACTAGTAGCCGTCGAGGTGTATGTAGGACAGTCAAGTCCGATTCGTACGGTCGTTAATTTTTATTAAAAACTAACAAACGCAAGAAAACACACGTCGACGGCAAGTGACCAGATTTTTTTTTTTTGCATGCTACGATATCGTTATTCGGAAATTTGCACGCGTCCACCGCCTCGGGCTGTAAAACAACCAGGCAGGGATGCGACAATGCCGATTCGCCATTTCTGGCGAAAACACTAGTAGCCGTCGAGGTGTATGTAGGACAGTCAAGTCCGATTCGTACGGTCGTTAATTTTTATTAAAAACTAACAAACGCAAGAAAACACACGTCGACGGCAAGTGACCAGATTTTTTTTTTTTGCATGCCACGATATCGTTATTCGGAAATTTGCACGCGTCCACCGCCTCGGGCTGTAAAACAACCAGGCAGGGATGCGACAATGCCGATTCGCCATTTCTGGCGAAACACTAGTAGCCGTCGAGGTGTATGTAGGACAGTCAAGTCCGATTCGTACGGTCGTTAATTTTTATTAAAAACTAACAAACGCAAGAAAACACACGTCGACGGCAAGTGACCAGATTTTTTTTTTTTTGCATGCCACGATATCGTTATTCGGAAATTTGCACGCGTCCACCGCCTCGGGCTGTAAAACAACCAGGCAGGGATGCGACAATGCCGATTCGCCATTTCTGGCGAAACACTAGTAGCCGTCGAGGTGTATGTAGGACAGTCAAGTCCGATTCGTACGGTCGTTAATTTTTATTAAAAACTAACAAACGCAAGAAAACACACGTCGACGGCAAGTGACCAGATTTTTTTTTTTTTGCATGCTACGATATCGTTATTCGGAAATTTGCACGCGTCCACCGCCTCGGGCTGTAAAACAACCAGGCAGGGATGCGACAATGCCGATTCGCCATTTCTGGCGAAACACTAGTAGCCGTCGAGGTGTATGTAGGACAGTCAAGTCCGATTCGTACGGTCGTTAATTTTTATTAAAAACTAACAAACGCAAGAAAACACATGTCGACGGCAAGTGACCAGATTTTTTTTTTTTGCATGCTACGATATCGTTATTCGGAAATTTGCACGCGTCCACCGCCTCGGGATGTACAACAACCAAGCAGGGATGTGACTAAACGGTCGTCAGTTTTCATAAAAAAAACTTCGACGACTTTCGACAAGATATATATATACCTATATATTAATTTTTTTTTATGAGCGTAAGATTTCGTATTTTGACTAATTTTCTTACGTTCGCCGCTGCCTGCAGCACAACAACCCAGCTTTGGTGTGACTTCGCAAAATCGTCAAATACGGCGAAACTATAATAATTAGGGATGTGTACATGACATATTAGGATTATTTGAATAAAACATTATATGAATAAAAATTACATTGGACCTAGTACGTTACGAGGAGCTAACGAACGCTCATTAACGGGTCGTCAGGTAATTATAAAAATGTCTAGTTTTGTAAATGATCATGGACCGTAATGGAAACCACATACCTGACTGGTGAATTAACGAAAATGGGATGCCAAACTGCTCATATCCGATCGCTGTCTGTCTCACGAAATCCATTGAGTAGAGAAACGATTCCATTCGTACATCTACTACAAATGTTACTAAGTTTAGAAAAATTTAATAAATTTTTCGATGCAAAATAATGATATTGCCAAATGTCTCAACTCGAGACATTCTGCATAGATGCTTGTTGGACATATGACAGTACTTTTGTATCCCACAGATCATAGAATTATTATATAATATTCCAGAAATCATAAAATTATTATATAATATCCCAAAGACCATAGAATTATTAAATAAAAATCATACGCAATGCGTCAACGTTTATACAACAATTTTAACCGCTATTATAAAAAAAAACATATATTATTGACTGACGTTATATATAAGTACGCTACAATTTTGTATTCCGACATGTTTCCATGCGTTCATCGCCACCAGCTGTACAACTACCAGGGGGGATTCGAATACGCTAAATCGTAAACTTTGTCAAAACACTAGTAGACGTCGACGTGCATTAACGAACAGAAGGTCCGATTCGAACGGTCGTCAGTTTTCATAAGAGTACATGTTCGCGGCAAGAACACGTCGACGACAATCGACAAGATTTTTATTTTAACGCGTAAAATTGTCTACTTCGACAAATTTTCTCCCGTCCACCGCCGCCAGGTGTACAACAACCCAACGGTGGTATGACAACGCAGAATCGCCAAATCCCCCGAAAAATGAGTAACCGTCGAGGTCCACAGAAAATACGAGGATTATTAGTTTAGAATTCCGTATGAATAACAAGTACATAGAATTCGGGATGGTACGAGGAGCCAACTGAATACGCTCGTAGACTCGTCGTCGGACAATTACTAAAATACCGAGTGTAGTAAATTAATACGGACCGTAAAAAATCTACATACCTGATTTGTTAACAAACGTAAACGGAGCTGCTACGTAAACTATTCACATCCGATCGTATTCTACCCGGCGAAGTCCGTCGTGCGTGGAAACGATAATTTTAATAGATCTACTACAAGAAGTACAATTTTGATAATTTTTAACAAATTTACCGATGCAAAATGCTGATATTGCCAACTGTTTCATTTCTAAAAAATCTCCATAGATTCTTGTCAGACATATGACAATACTTATTGCATCCCACAGATCATACAAATATTACATAAATATATAAGAATAACATATGCACTTTCGTCGGTTTTTCGGAACGAATGAAGTTTTTATTTTTGAACACACTGAACTTTAATAACGTTTTCGGAATTGGACGCTCACACAATGGAATTTTTGAGTTCAAACCATTCCAAAACGTGATTTTACCCAAAGCGTGAAGAATCCAAACAAATCGGTATACTTGTGGCATTGACGTGTACATCATGGAGATATCATTCGTAGTTCTCGAAGAAAAATAAAGGAAGTCCGTCCGTTGTTTCTCGAATAGTAAACCGCTGTTGTTCTGTGTGTGTGTGTGTAGATAAATAATAAAATAAATACAAGTTATAGTTAATCTTGATTATCCTTTTTAATTTTAGCATCACCCTTCATATCCTGGATACGCCATTTTGACGACATGTATTTAAATAAAAGCTAATCGTATGCAACCATACGACAGTTACGAATCGACCGATATCCTGAACTATTAATTGATAATGTTCAAGGCAATGAGTAATAATTGATAAAAAATAACGTTATGAAATATGTTATGAACATATATTTTTTAAAATTTATATTATATTTGTATGATCTAGGGGATACATAAAATATATTGTCATATGTGTGACAATCATCTATGTAAGGAGATTGTTTCGAATTGAAACATTTGGCAATATCAACATTATGCATCGGTAAATCTATTAACAACATCTTATATTTAGGTAACAAATTGTGTAGATCTACGAAACGTATGGTTTCTCCTCTCGATGAACTTCACCGGGTAGTGTACGATCGGATGTGAACAGTTTGGTCCTCCCCCACCTCTCGTTCACGTTTGTTCACATGACAGGTATGTGGTATTTTTACGGCCGGTGTCAATTTATTTCATTCGATATTTTGGTGATTGTTCGACGACACGTCTAACCAATGGATGCACCACAAATTATGGTCATCTCAATCGATTAACCAGTTGTGTTAACATTTCAGTTATTTATAATATTAACCTTTCCATTTGTTCGAGAGTCCAAAGTCGTTTTCATTGTTAGTAAATACACAAAATGGGCGAAAATCAAGTTCATAACAGATGAAATATATTTAGCATTTTTGTGTATGTTGACAAATTTTCTACTTAAATCTTTTAACGTTTTTTGTGTTTTCTATCATTTTATACGATTGTAATAAATCCATTCATGAATCAATTCACTTTATTCTGCACGAAAACGTATAACAATATATAATAATAATAATACAAAATATAATAACGAAATATAAATAACAATGAAACAACAAATGAAACAAAATGCAAATAATCAAACTTTAAATAGTGTTATTATTAATGTTTTTCGGATATATTCATGTTGTCAATTTTATTTTGACGTTTCAAAGCCGTTGCAAGTTCCATCTTCAGGGAACGTAGTACACGTCTAACTGTTGTTACTACATTGTGTAAGTGTAAGTGTAGTAACATGGATATATCCGAAAAACACATTAATAATAATACTCCAATCCATGAAAGTTTTAATAAATTCATTTAAATTGTGTGTTTCGACTGTCCAGTGAACTCTGATTTCAAATCCGACACCATATTCGCTTTGATTTTGTTCGCCTTCTTGAACCTTTAAAGAACAATAAGAAAACATGTTTAAATTCTTAATATTTTTCTACCTTTTCATTTAAATTTTTGTGTAAAAGGGTGATTTATTCTTTTCTAAACAAGGGTAATTATTGTATTTAAGAGCTGAGAAATGAACTATAAATTAAATATATAATTTCTTATATAAACTTGAAAGTTCATTAAAGTCAATTTAGCAAAAATGTTTTAAGCGTTTAAAATTTCGTTCATATTAAAATGTCTATGTTACATCATATTCTAATAAATACCTAGATGTATCATTGATGTAGGTTGTCGAAATAAGTTTTTGTTTCATACGTTTCAGCATTGGAGTTGTGCGTTAAAGCGGTTTGTAACATGCAGGTAAGTTCTGATTCTCTGTATGGAGGAACATCATGATTTTCTCCACGATTAAGATTCTCACTCTAGATAACAAATAATTATATTAAATAGATTTATAAAAATATGTGTTCTGAGTTGACATACTGCAATACGAAGAAACAATTGTGTAGGACAAATATGATCAATTAATATTCTTATACTCCGTCATTATATCACCTACATTGTTAGTTTGCTTGTTACATTCAAACCTGGCCAAGTCACAAAATGAAAAACTGAAATAAAAAAATAGTTTAATAATATTATGAACCTTTGTTATATATATTGGATTGATTAAAAATAATTTATTCTGTATATATTACTTTATATGCTTCTTCGGTAAACTCAACAAATACATGAGTCTTTTTCTTCTTTTATTTGGAGTAGACCAACTGTGTCCTAAATCGCTACTTGACATGATCTCCCATATCATATACGCACACACCAGCAGTCTTCATATCCCACCCAATCGCATCCAATCGTCTTTTCTTCGGTTTTTCTCTTCCTCTTCTTCCTTCAACGTTCATTTCCATAATTGTTCTTACAGCTCCCAAATTTTCTTTCAAATACACAAAAAAAATAAGAAAAAATAAATCAAAAAAAATGTAATAACGGTTAATTTTTAATAAATTAAAAAAAGTACAACACTTGGTCATAAAATGAAAATAATTGATGGAATTACTAACTTTAATATGTTTTAGGATATAAGTATCAGTTCGTGTCCAGACACCGTACAGTCCACACGTATATTGTATCGCATACCGCTTTATCTGCTTTCGATAGCATAGTCATTAGTGCACGCCGTCGTGCCCAGCGCTCTCCGCGTTATCTCAAGCTGACGGTAATGTATAACTTATCGTACGTCTCAAGTCTAATAACATCATTAATTCTCTTTCGAAACCACCATGAAAAATAATCAACCCAATAGTCCTAGTAATATAAATAAAAATAAAACTAATAAAACCGTTCCATCACTTACTATCTCAAAAAAATGCGCTCATTGTTCTCAAAACCACCCAGCCAACTACAAGGGCTGCACAATTTACAAAGAACTCCAACGTCGTAAGATACCCAGCATACCAACTAATCGAATTCAAAATAATTTTAATATCCAAACCACTAATGTACAAAGTAGCCATCCACCTGATCGCACTTTCCTTAATCAACCCTCTCCGCAAACGAAAACTTACGCTCAGGCCACGTCTAATATACCAGCCAACGGTGGTCCACTCCCTACTACCAATACTCAATCCCCAGATTTAAACAATTTATTGACTAACTTTTTAGATGAATTCAAAAATGTCATAAATCCACTAATATCTCTCTTAACAAAAGTAATTACCAAGCTCCTCGACAAATAATGGCTAATAATAACTATAATAATTCTGTCACAGACAATTCGCTCTTAATATTACAATTTAACGCCAATGGATTAAAAAACCATGCCCTTGACCTAGAAACCGTATTAAACAGCAAACGTATTGATGTTGCCCTCATCTCCGAAACTCACTTCACTAAATACTCCCATATACATATCCCCAGTTATACTTTAATTAAAACAAATCACCCCGACAATACCGCGCATGGAGGTGCTGCTACATTTATCAAATCCAATATTGAATTTTTTCCTTTACCTAGCTTTTCTCAATCCTTTCTCCAATCTTGTGCTATTAACTTAAAGATAAACAATAAACCACTCACCATTGCTGCTGTTTATTTACCCCCAAAACATAACATTAAAAATACTCAATTCGCCGACTACTTCAACTCATTTAATAATAACTTTATCATAGGCGGCGATTTCAACGCCAAACATCAGTCATGGGGATGCCGTGTGAATAACCCTAGAGGAGTCACCTTATACAACTTTATAAACTCAAAGAGTCTTAAAGTTCTAGCCCCACCTGATCCAACTTACTGGTCTTCTTCGGCCCGTAAAAATCCAGATATTCTTGATATTTTTGTGTCCAAACTACCAAATAACTTATTCCACACTACTAAAAATTTGCTTGATCTAAATTCTGACCATTCATCAATACTCCTTACTCTCAATACTTCCTTTTCTGTTAAAGAATCCAACAAATTATTTAACAAATTCACAGATCATTTTAAATTTCAGGAATTAGTCAATACAAAAATTAAGCTAAACACAAAATTAAAATCTCTCAATGATATTGACTTAGCGGTCCACAACCTTACCAATATAATACAAACTGCAGCATGGACAGCTACAAATACCATTTCTGCACCTCCTTCAATAAGCCCTCTCCCTGAATATATTCGCAACGAAATAGTAGAAAAGAGGAGAGCAAGAGCTCTATACCAGCGCACGCGCCTACCTTCCTATAAACATTATTACAATAAATTAGCTAATTCACTAAAAAAACGGCTCACTGAATTTAAGTCTAACATATGGCAAAATCACTTAAAGAAACTTACTCCCAAAGATGGTAGTCTATGGAGAGAAACAAAGCAAATACTTCGCTATAAGTCACCTAATGTCCCTATTAAAAAATCAGATGGCAGCTTAGTTATTTCTGACATCGAAAAAGCTGAACTTTTTAAGGAACATCTGGCTAATACATTTCAACCACACGCTGATATCATAAATGATGAAAACATAAATTTAGTCGAAACCTTCTTAAACACCCCACTCCCAATGTCTCTCCCTGTCAAGTCATTTACACCAAATGATGTAAATTTTGGTATACAAAAATACTCACTAAAAAAATCTCCAGGATATGATTATATTACTGCGGAAGTAGCCAGATCCCTTCCGAACAGAGCCATCACTCACATCACTCATATATTTAATGCTTCACTCAGACTTTCTTATTTTCCCCTACTATGGAAATTTGCAACTATAATCTTATTTTCAAAACCAAACCAACCATCAGACATACCATCATCTCACCGCCCAATCAGCCTTCTCCTATTCTCCTACTGGAACGGTTAATCCTGAAACGAATTCTCCCAATAATTATGGAAAAAAATGTTCTGCCAAATACACAATTTGGGTTTCGCGCTTCTCACTCGACCATTCATCAAGCACACAGAGTGGTAGACTCAATTTCGTATTCCCTGGAAAAAAAACTTTATTGTAATTGCGTATTCCTAGACATTTCATAAGCCTTTGACCGCGTATGGCATGATGGGCTTTTGTACAAACTTAAGAAATTCCTTCCTCCCTCCTACTATTTACTCATCAAATCCTATCTAACAGATCGTTATTTTCAAATACGCCTCGGTTCCGCTTTATCTGACTTAGCAGCTATTAATGCTGGTGTTCCCCAAGGGGCATTTTGTTCTCCTATTCTGTACAATATATTCGCTTCTGACAAACCTACTACCCCTAACACATCAGTAGCAGACTACGCTGATGATAAAGCAATAATATCTATTGATATAGACCCACTCATAACGTCAAAAAATCTCCAATCTTACCTTAACGCCATGGAAAAATGGTTTACTAACTGGCGTTTCAAAGTAAATCAAAGTAAATCTGTCCATACGACTTTCACCCTTAAACATGCTCCCTGTCCTAGAGTTTCTCTATACGGTATTCCTATACCCTTCTCTCCAAAAATCAAATACCTCGGGCTCACCCTCGACCAAAGATTAACCTGGGCTCATCACATCAGAATCAAAAGATTAGCACTGAATCATCGTCTCCGTTTTCTCAAACCCTTATTAAGCAATAATAACTCCGCCTCCATTAATACCAAACTCTTAATTTACAAAACACTTCTCAAACCCATTTGGATATATGGTCTCCAACTTTAAGCAAACGCTAAAAAAACTAACATATTAAAAATACAAACTTTTCAAAACATCGCTCTTCAAAAGATAATGAACGCACCAACCCTACGTATCTAATCACACCCTTCACATTGACACCAAACTCAATACAATTAACGACGAAGCCAAAATTTTTTATAAAAGATTTCATTCTAAACTCAATTACCACCCTAACGATCTCATAAAAAACTTGGCTACTCCCACTATACCCGGTAATCCCCTAAGACGCCTGAAGCGTAAGTGGTGTCGTGATCTCTTAAGATAAGCATATAATATATATAAAAAAAAAAAACCTTAGAAAGTGTCATCGATGGGTGGCTTCTTTCATCAAATTTTTTATTATTTTCATGTCAAATAATAATGTAACTCTCAGCAAATATGCTTATTGTGTCTAGTCGATACAGATTGTGTACTACATATTTAAAATAAAAAAAAAAAAAAAAAGATATGTGTATAATTATAAATCGTTTTTATTATTAAAAAAAAAAATTACTATAAATACAACATACCTATCAAAGGTGTATCACTAAAAGAAAGAGACATTACTAGCGCATCGTATGATGTCTTGTGTGTACAGGAAATGCATAGAGATAAGAACATGAACACCCCCAAAATAGATGGGATGAAACTTGTATCATTCTATAAAAAAAACATGGAAGCGCAATGTTTGTAAAGAACACAGTAGTTATCATATCGACTGAAATATACGAAGAGGATATTGACTTACCTCAGTTGTTAGAAGATACGTAAAAAATTTCGGCATTCTTACATGGTCGTTACATTTTTCTTTTGAATTGTCCATTATTTGTTGTTTTTTACTACTAAAACCTAGAATTAAAAATATATAAAATAAAAGTTTGTAAATTGTATTATTTACGTACAAAAATAATATTGAAATATGACTATTTTTATTTTTTTGTTAAATCTAAAAAAGATTTAAACCATTAGATAGATTTTCAAATTTTACTTAACATTTAGTACCGTCACATATGCTTATGTTTACAGTTATAAGTTTGTTAATATAACGTTTTTCTAAGCGACCCAACTAATACCGAGAGATAGTTTACTATTGCAATATGACATACATGTTATTAATATTTTAAGTTTCTTTTTTTCTTCCTTAACAATCAATTTATTAAATATCATGATATTGTTATTTTTAATAAAATAAAGAAAACATGTATAAACCACTTAAGAGATAAAAGTATAAATTTTTATACATTTGTATTTAATATTATTTTATTTCATACTTCTTTAAAATTAGTAAAAAAAAAAAAACATGATGTCGTACATGTGGTCTACTTATATAACATAATTGTATGCACACTGAAAAATTAAATAAACAAAAACTGATATGTATTATTTTACTTGAAATTCCCTGTACAAAGTATCGGCTATGGTCGAATGGGTAAAAACACACGTTTCGGTGCATGAGGTCTGCGGTTCGATCCCCAGAATAGCCAACGAAATTTTTCGCGTTGGTGGCATCAGCTCTCTGGTGTAAGCCGGCTCTAATTATTCGACCTGTCCATTTTTGGATTGTCCAAGAACCATCTTCGACCCCTATAATATGTGAAGGGTGCAATCTTTGAGCATATTCGGGCTTGGGTAATAAGAGGATGTAAAACTGCTGATTGATTGATTGATTTGAAATTCTCTGTATACAAATAATAGTGAACACAATTATAAATATTTGTAGAATTAATCAATTTTATAGGTATTTATTCGATCAAAATAATGATGATTACACACGTTGTAGTAATCAATGCATCAAACGATACGTCATATCGTCGATAAATGACCACGAACATATTTTGTTGGAGGTTTGGAGAAACTGCATAAAGCAGAGGCGAATGCAGTGAAACGGATGGAAGATCTGGAGTTAAGACTGTAAGCCAGTACTTCAAAAGTTACCAAGTCTACTTGTCTAGTCATATATAAATTTCTAGCTATAATCGTAATTAGTCATAGTATTAGTTTGTTTGTAATTATCTTATAGTTTATTAATATCTTTACCATCTTTATTGTAATTGTATCTTATTCTTATAATCCGATAATGTCATATGCGAGATAAATAAACTACACACATTGTAGTAATCGGATTATAATAGTTACCTATACTGTTAGTATTATTACCAGGTACTCAGGGGTAAATCTTAATTATACTGGCATTGATTTTGTTAGCATTTATTAGCAACAAATACCTAAATCTTTTAAGTAGATTACATTAAAACTAAATAAATAGGTATTTAAATATGACAATTTAAAAAGAAATATATTTCTTAATTTATGGACTAAAATCTATAAACTATAAAAACTATAAAATCATTATTTTAATTCATGTGTTGTCAAATTAAACAATTAAATAAGTTTACATACCTAAAAATAACGTCACATCGGAATTCGTATACACTCGACGATACAGTTAGAGATGAAATTTAGCCAATGATCAAATTATATTCATTGGCTGATACACAATTATTAAAAAACAATTATAAGAATTGATTTCAAAAAAAGAAAAAATCTGCACGGGTAGATTTCGGATCGCTACTAAACGAGCAAATCACGATAGTTATACTGTAATTGATCACGTTAACGTTAGATTTTACAAGACATAAAACGTAATAAATTAAAACATAATTAAGATGAAATTTAAATAACGACGAAACTAGCAGAGTGAAACTCTTTAGGAACGAACTGATATCAACTTAAAGATACGCGGCACACCAACGTAACCGAAATTCCCAATGTTCTTTACATACGACTCCACTGATATATTGTTATAACCACAAACATTCGACTATCAATTTGAAATTTCTTTTCGGCGGACGGCATATCATTCAGCGGTCGACGTAAACTGTTTTCGTTTTCGAACTGTTCGTGTTTTTTCCGTTTTGTGCTTGTCGTGTTTAACTTATGTTTTTGTCATCGTTGTACATTTACTTTTATTTATATTAATTAATTAATATTTGTTTATTTTTATTTTATTATTTGTTTATTTTATTCAATAACAAATATGCCTTCCCTTCCGACCGTTGTGCAGTTGTCGGACGTGATTCAACGTATGACGATAAACATACATACATCAAGACACCGTTTTTCTGAAGACAAGGAAACTTGTGATTCGTGGATTCAAAATAGGAGGAAACAATAACCTTTTGAGCATGTAAGAGTTGTAAAGAGTTGTAAAGAGTCCAGGATTTAAAAATCCCATTGTGGGTTCTATTCCTATTAGAAATCTGCCAGGTAACTTACATTTCTTAGTTTAATAATCATCATGTTTAAACACAAACGATTTGATTTAAGCCAGCCATTCTGTTCATAAATTAAATATAATACTTTGTTGGCGTTGTCAATAATTTCAACTGTATGTATAAAATACGAGTCTATGTCTGCCTAATTATTATACCTATTTATAAAAATGCTTTTATTTTTTATCAAATATTCATTTGAATAAATGAGTAAAAAAAGTATTCAGAATAGGTATTGAAATACTATTCAACAAATATTTTATTGCTTAGGTACTTGTGTTTTTGGTTTTGAAATTAATGATAAAGAAATCATTCTGAACTTTGATGTTCCACATTTATCATATAACTTTTTAACAATAATATTATTAAATAACCTTTTAACAAAAAATCTAACATTTTACCTATGAAAATAAAAATAAAATAACTTCCTGGAAACATGTGATTCAATTTTATGTATTGGTTAAAAAAACAGAGCACAGAAGGAGACAGGCTAATAACTAAACTCCCTGATGCTCACGTAAAATCCCAAGAAGATTAAAAAATGAAGATATCAATTGCGGCACAAGTCTTCAGTCAACATTTTGGAGCAGCAATGAAAAGAATGGCTATTATAACAATCCGATCAAAATTTATGAGTGAGTTTATGTTTGTATAATTAATTCATTGCAAAAATGTAAACATTTACTTATTTATTATTATACTATTTATAATTTTAGGATACAAAAGCATTGATTCTGAAGCAGAGGATACTGGTCAGCTGTGCCTAATTGTTGATAACTTCTTTGATAGTGCAAATGGAAATGTTATTAAACCTCGACACCAGGAAAAAAACTTTGTAGGTCAGTGAGACAGCAAACTCTCTTATTGGGAATTTTGGTGTAAAACCATTGTCATTTTACAAAGCATGAAATATGAGACCAGAAAAAAAATTCCATCGGTTACAAATTGGATAAGAAACATTAAAGGACTGTAGTTAATTTTGTAAACAACTTTTAAAAGGTTGTTTTAAATATATTCTTATGAGAAATTTTAACCCGGGTCCAATAAAAAGCCATGGATTAAAAAACATCAATCCAAACTAACCCATAATATTATCTTTTCATTTAAAGCTTAAGTGATAAATAATTTCACCTCAAACCATTCTGTCAGTGCAAATTGTAAAGACAATAATTGTGATAGAGTTTTAGACAATTTAAAAGACTTTTTATTTAATGAATTACCTTTTGAAATGATCGAAAACAATTACACCAAGAAACCGACTCCACCAGATACAGTAATAATGATAAATAACTGTAATATAATAACTATGGGTAGTAAGGCTTATGTCAGTGGATGGATTATAGAAAAAAAAATTTTTTAAATTGCTAAATATTGTTCTATTTGCATTTCCAAATTTGCGTCACATAAACTTTTGAATGAAAATTTAATATGATTCAAGATCGTCAATATTCGCAATGCAACTTATTTACCCAGATTAAAATGTGATAGATTTATATAATTATAAACATTTTTAATTCAAATGTTCATAGATTCGTCAATAAAAATAATGCTGCCTACAATAATTTTCATGTGTTTATTTCAAAAAAATTAACCTTTAGGTGATTTAATTTTTGGTCTAACCATGACATGTAAACTATTAATTTACTTGTATGTAAATAATATAAATCTATTTTAAATTTGTGTAAATTATTTTAATTTTAATTGAATTGATTTTTTTGTCTAGTGAAATCGAGATAATACTATCGATTGTTAGTTTCATGATACGAAGACCTCTACGGGAGTCGCCTTTCTGGTTCAGTCTCTTTTCCACGACACCGTTCTATTTGTGTGTGACGTGTTTTATGTTCCTACGGAAAAAGCGAGAAAAAATACGGTCTCTCATATTGTCGGCGGTGCACAGTAGGATGAATGGCACTTGGAGCTGGCCAAAACTAGAAAATTTTGTCATCGAATAAAACACATATAACTTATCTTCAAATTATTACCTAGCAATAGTGAATAAAACAATATTGATAGTAATTTTGATGACCTTATGTTAATATCTGCTATATTAAAGTTATTTCTAATGCTGTATTGTATGAAGAACCAAGTTGAATTAACCGTTTATTTAAATTTATTTTACATTTGTTTAATTCAATTTTTAAAATGTCTGCTTCAAAAGTATTTAAATGGATACATCTATAATCAATGTTCAAAATACGATTTTATTTTTATTTTTTTTTACTTAAATAATATATGCAATGTATTCATAAAAATTAAATTTTCCACCGATAATATAGAGGCAAACATTTGTAAGGATTCTTAGAGATTTTATTTATCATTTATTTTAAACACATTCATATATATTTTTAAATATTTCTTTGATAAGTGGCCACAATTTGCCAAAAATGTGAAAAACAGCTGTATATTTGAAATCTTAAAAAGTGTTTTTTTTATTTTCATTATTTTCTCTGCAACCTGTAGAATATTGCAAGAAAACAAATGACAAATCAATTTTATGGAAAAGTGCATATCCTTCATCAACCCGATATTGCAGACCTATAAAATTTAGCTACAAAAAGAAAACATCAGTAGTTACCCGAAATGATGTTAGAAAAATAGAAAAAGAAATTATTGACAATTGGATATGTATGTCGGACGGTGGTGTGGCGAATCTTATAACGATTCTACTTTATCATAACTTCCGCGCCCTCAACAAAAACGACGTCGAATAAGTGAACAAAAAACGTCTATCGTCTTTTTTTTCTTTGAATACCTTTCTCCCGTCCTTTGTTTTCTCCCATCGTTTTCCATCTCGTCGATTGTGCCCAACGTTTTTCGCCGATACAATTTATCCGGTGATCGTTTTACTGCACGTCGTCCGCCGGCCCGTTTCGAACTGGGAGCGGCCGTTCCCCCGGACACGCTCGGCGACGGAGGACCCCGCGGGGAATGCCGTGTGACGGACGCGGCGCAGAAGAGGGTGCTGCTTCCGGCTCTCGCGTCTCGCACACGCGCGCCCGCGCATGAAATTATAATCGCCGGCGCCGTCGGTACGCATTTGACGGTGAACGACGGAAGCCTGTGGAAAAACAGAAACGTTACTACACTATTGGTGGATGGGTACGTCCGGGCCAAGTAGCGATGTGTTTAGAATTCCGTTTTCTCCTCATCCCTCCCACACCAACCCACTCGGATCTCCTTACTGCGCGTGAGAAATACAAAAAGGCTTTATCAAGCGATTTTCTGACACGACCCCTTCCCTTTTAAGACGTATATAAATATTTAGGCATAGATTAACATGATGGAATCCAGCACAAAAAAATGAAGACCAAACTAAAAAAAGAGTATTACCGAAGAATAAGAAAAATCCTTAAAACAGAATTAAACGTGATCGCCTTTCTTTATATACGTCAACGATTACTTGTTTTTCGGCGGAATTCTCGATTCAAAATTGTCCTACCACCGCCGTATCGTTTTACAGTTTGCGGAGGTGGTATCGAGAAGAATCGTTGAAATACGATATATTAACGCAATTAAATAAATAAATATTGGCGATTGTCCTCTACGTGTGTTCGCCGCGCTAAATAAATATCATAATGGCGTATCCAGGATATTGAAAGAGGGAGGATAAATTTAAAAAAATGAGCAACAATTAACATTTACATATTTTTTATTTTTATATCGATTGGTACTACACTTTGATCTTAGCCGATAGGCCGAGAAGCGATTATATCGATTGGTTAAGCTAAAATATTTAAATTTGAAAACATTCGTTTTGACAAATTGCTATCAACCAAATCGATAAGCATAAAAAGCATTAATCCGTAATATATATCAATATAATAGTAATCAATATAATAGAAAAAAGTCACCCTCTTTCATGTTTTAAATAAAAAAAGAAAATTATAATTTAATAATCACAGAAATAAATAATAATCCGAGACATATATTGTACATATATAAGTGTGTGTGTGTGTGTCTTTAAACATAAATAAGTAACAAAAATAAAATAATTAAAACAATATATAGTTTATATAGTATAGTTAAAAAAACTTTAAAACATATCCCTCAGCTAATACTAATAATAATGATAATGCATGACAACATATATATATATATATAATGATTGGATTGAGAAAAAATGAAGGACAGATTCCTTCTCCTATGCGACCACCACCAAATTAACTACAGTATATAAATATATATATATATCTATATATGTATACATAAAGCATTTCTAAGACTTATAGAAGTCACAAAAAAATTTAAATTTAATAAATTTAAACGACTTTAAACGTAAACAGCATATACTATTAGTAAAAAAAAATATAATAATTATAAGAAATACTTTAACCTATTATAAAAGTAAAACAATTTTTAAAACATCTTATATCCGTATGTTTTTGTACAATACAATTGAACAACAGTCATCCTATTTCATGTTTTAAGTAAAAAAAAAATCTTACAACAACGATCTCAGAAATAAATAATAATCCAAGACATATATCGTATGTATAAATATGTGTGTGTGTATCTTTAAACATATAGAAAAGTAACAAAAAAATAAAATAATTCAAACAATATATAGGTAAAAAAAAAACACATCCCTGAATAAAATACTAATGATAACGATAAAGCATTACAACATATATACATAAATATATATATAGTGAATGGATTGAAACAATAATAAGTGCAGACTTCTACCTCCTGCATCCACCACCAAATTAACTATTGTATATAATATATATATATATGTATACATAAAGCATTTCTAATACTTATAGAAAAGTGACAAAAAAATTTATATTTAAAAAATTTATACGATTTTAAACAGAAACAGCAAACACCATTAGAAAAAAAAAAAATAATAATAAGAAATACTTTAGCCTATTATAAAAGTAAACCAATTTTTAAAACATCTTATATTCATATGTTTATGTACAATATAATAGAACAACAGTCGACCTATTTCATGTTATAAGTAAAAAAAAAATCGTACACCAACGATCTCCGTAATAAATAATAATCCATGACATATATTGTATACACAAAAAGTAACAAAAAAATAAAATAATTTAAACAATATATAGGTAAAAAATAGTTTAAAACACATCACCGAATAAAATACTAATGATAATGCATGACATAAAAAATAAAAAATAAATATATATATATATAAAAAACATATAAAACATACATGACATGTAGGTAATTCGATAATAATAAAAAAAAAATAACACCCGACCGTCTATTTAGCCGAAACAGGTAGCGAACGGTATACGTATGACTGATCGAAGCGTAACGTGTCTTTTGACGACCGATCGCCGACGTAATCGAAAGTCTACGCTTTCGGTTCGGACAGTTCGACCGCGAAAGTTGGCAACAGACTTCAGACTTCTCGACATCCCGACGTGCTCACGTCCGACCCGGGCGAGCTTAGACCGCGCCGTATCGTCCGTTCTTCGACCGCCGAGCACGAAACAATCCTACCGAACACACAATCGTTAGAATTGTATGACTCTTATCGTTTTCGTACAATACACAAAGTCGTTAAAGTGTTGTTAGCCAATATATAAAAGAAATCGTCATACTCACGTTATCGCGTGCATCGTCCGAACGATAAGGACGCCGCGTAGAAGATCGACAACGAAACAGCATCCGTCCATCAAGCGTAGAACCGAAAAACATATTCCTGACGGTTCGTTCCGCGTAAAATCCGTCGAGTCGTCCGTTCGGAACGACCGTCCTGAAAATCCTGAAAACAAAATATAAGAATTACGACGACACGTAGACGTCGGCGTCACGTCGTCGTCGTGTATTATACGTACTCGGCGGTCGGTGCGCGAAACTCCTTCACCGCGGACCGGAACCGGAACGATACGAACTAACACGGAAACGGTCGGATGAAAAACGCCACTGCCACACGCATTATTCACTCGGTATTTTTTTAATATATAGACGTTGTCGGAGACGAATACGCGTACACGATATCGTGACGGCGGTTCGAAAAACTTATATTATCGTTATCATCGTCGGGAACGATAACGGCGGCGGCGGCGGGAAAAAACCGCCGCCGCCGAAGCCGCCGCCGACGGAATATTGCGGGTGTTCATACGGTTTTGTAACCGAATCGTAGACTTAAATTGGTCGACACTAATCAACCGAATCAAAAATAATAATAAGACGCAAAACGATATTTTAAAAAAAACACTTACGTTTAGGTCGACGCCGTCGAGTACTCTTAGGCACGAAAACAAGTAAACCATCGAGTTTCGTCCGTAACGGCTCGCGGTTTGGTTTTACAAAAGAAAAAAAAAACCGGTAAATCGCGAAAGACAATCGCGCAGGCGGGGAAAAAAAGACGTGAACAAAAACGACAAACAAGTAATAAACTACGTAACGACGTGTCCGAGACTATATAATACACGACATAATAATAATATATATAATGAGTGAAAAAAAAAATTTAAAAATAAGAAAATACGATTTCAGTATCTTTCAGTAAATTAATACTATTTAAAAATACTATTTATTTTTTATTTTTAAACAATTTTACCACTTATTTTGTTATTTTTATTTTTATATTGAATTTGGTTAGGATAAATATTTATATTTAATTTGAAAACATTCGTTTTGACAAATTTGCTATCACAACCAAATCGATAAGAATTTAAAAAGCATTAATTCCCTAAGAAATATTTTTACCAATTTAATAAAATATACTATAATTTTATTACGTTTATTTATAAGAATCAACATTGTGGGGTGGAGGACAATTGTCACCCAAGGGACACGCCTACTGATATCTGTATTTATTTTTTCGTTTAAAAAACCGCAAACCGTTTTAAATTTTTAATTGCACGATAAAAACAATAAAAAACCGTTTTTCTAATTAATTAAAGACAATCATAGGGAAAGCTCTCACTCAAAATTTACCCGGAAGTCGACTATTTGGCCTAAAAATTTCCAATTGAAAATTATGAATTCTGTGATAATAAAAGTGTTGTGACTTTTTCGCTTTGTTGTGTAAAATGAATCATGTTGTGTAAAATAGGCGATCATTTCGAATTAAACTTTTTTAAAAATACAGAAAAAACCCAATTCGGAATGCTTTCGGCGTGATCGAAAACGGTATTCGGTTCCAAGGTATCCCCACTGTAATGTCATAGTTTCAACAACAGCGGTTTTACTATTCGAGAAACAACGGACGGCTTTTTTCCTTTATTTTTCCTTCGTGGACTACGAATGATACTCCAATGACGTACACGTCAATGGCCATTTAGTATATACCGATTTGGTTTTGGAGTCTCTTCCACACCTTTGGGTAAAAATCCAACGTTTTTGGATGGTTTTGAACTCAAAAATTCCATTGTGTGAATCGTCCAATTCCGGAAAACCGGTATAAAATTAAAGTTCAACTGTTTCAAAAAATACGGGCTTAAACTGCATTCGTTTCCCAAAAAAAATGACGAAAGTGCATATGTTATTCTTATATATTTATGTAATAATTGTATGATCTCTGGTGGTGACTATATAAGTTTTGTCATATTGTCTGACTAGAATCTTATATGTAGATTTTCTAGAGATTGAAACATTTTGGCAATATCAGCGTTATCGGCTAATCGGTAAATTTGTTTAAAAAATTCTCAAAATTGTACTCTTGTAGTAGTACGATCCTATTTAAAATTTATCCGTTTTCCCACGCACGAAGGACTTCGCCGGGTAGAAGACGAAAACGGATGTGAACAGTTTAACGTAGCAGCTCCGGGTTTACGTTTGGGTTAACAAGTCAGGTATGTTATGATATTTTAATCGGTCCGTATTAATTTACTACTACACGCGGTTAATGTTAAATGTATTGTCCGACGTACGGTCTACGAGTTAATTCAGTTTTGACCCATCATACCGTCCCCAAATCTTATGTACTTATTATGCATACAGAGAATTCTAAAACCTAATATTCCTAGTATTTCCTGTGGACGTCGACGGGGACGGTTCCTCATGTATTATCGGCGGATTTGGCGATTCTGCGTTGTCCCATCATACCACACCGTGGGTTTGTTCTACACCCTGCTGGCGGTGGAACGCGAGACAATATATCGAAGTAGTAAAAATTTACTGCGTTAAAATAAAACAATCGTTTGTCGATGTAGTCGTCGACGTGGTTCTTGCCCGAACATGTACTCCTTATGAAAAACGGACGACTGTTTTTGAATTCCGGACTTTTAGTCCGTTATTAATGCACACGTCCGAAACGTCTACCAGTGTTTCGGGACGGAGTTGGCCGATTCAGCGTAATTTGAATCTCCGTCGAGTAGTAGTTGTACAGCTGACGGGCGATAAACGCATGGAAAAATATGTCGAAATACAAAATTGGTAGCGTTACTTATTTTTTAATGTCATTCATTAATCTCTGGTTTTTTTTTTAATGGCGATTAAAATTATTGTTTAATACGTAAACGAAATACAGCGGTGGATATTAGGGTCAGTTTCTGCATAACTTACTTTGAATAAGAGAAAAATTTGATAACGATTTTTTTGGCGGAAGTAGAAATACCACCAACATAGAATAATTAAAATCCAACGTTCCAAATGCCACATATTAAATTTATTTACTAACCTTTAATTTGTGGAATATAACAATAAATGTTTAACTTTCTTCCTCCAATTAACAATTAGACCCTTATAAAAATAATGAATATTATATAAATGGTATTATATAACATAGAGACCAATACAATATTACTGGGAGTATTAACCAAAAAAAATTCACTTTAAACAAAATTTGAAAAAATAAATAAAAAATTTAAAAACTTATATTACACGAACATAATGAAATAATATAAGGTATAATAAAACATTTTATTACCGTATCACTTTAATGACCGTTTAAAAACCCGGTTACACCTCAAATAAAACTCAAATACATTAATAACATACATTATATTTCACATATTTTAATGCAGAGTTTGGGTGCATTTATCAGCACTAAATTTATATTTGTATAATTTTCATAAAATTTGTGTGGTGGTGGTATGTAACCTCAAAAAAAAAATTTGAAAATTATTTTCTTTTATCAAAAAAGTATGGAGATAACTGACCCTACCCCCGAAATTGCGTATGATTTTTTATAAAAATTCTATGATCAGTGGATGGGAAAATTAATATATAATACAATGACCTGTGGGATACAAAAAGTTTTGCTATAATGTTCCTGACGAGCATCTATGCAGAATGTTTCCGAGTTGAAACAGGTAGTAAATAATATCAGTATATTTGCATAGAAAAAATTTATTACGTTTTTCTAAACTTAGTAACATTTTTTATGAGTAGTTGTACGAAGGGAATTCATTCCGTTTTTTTTTCCACCACTCAATGGATTTCGTGAGATAGACAGCCTGATCGGATATGACAGAAATTTTGGCGATACATTTTCGTTAATTCACCAGTCAGGTTAATGTCTGATATTCTTTGACGGGTCCCAAAAAATCATTTTGTAGTAAACAAAAAAAAAATATAAAAAGGGGATTAAAAGAGATTAAATGGTGGAAAGAAAATAACAATTAATATCATGCATGTTATAAAATAAATTTATTATACCTTTTTTGTCATCTCGAAGAATTATTGCCTGCTGGGGATTTCAACTCCTTGCGGACAATTTTTTTTTTTTTTATTGTGATTAAGGTAATAACTTTTTGGTAAATCAAACAGAATAAGAAATGAAAGGTTTGGACGCCGCCTTTGCCTTGATGCAAAAGTCAGCCGCCAGATATAGAGAACAACTCAAAAGGTGATTTCCCGTTTGAAAGAAATTAGAGTCAACCTAATTTCGGAAAGACCGATCTGTTGAGTCGTTCTTGGATAAGTATGCGTATAACTCTCAGGGTAGACCAGAGACGGTTGTCTTTCACAGTCAGTGGACTGTGTCGATCCTGAAGTGGCCCTCTGAAAGCTGGAGGGTGTATTTATCGTTATTTTTTGAATGGACATATACTAAGATTTCGGTCCCCATTTGGGTTATCGCTTTTTTATTTTCCATTTTCCCTGCGGCAATTTTGCCGCAGTCTAAAATTTGTTCGTAGTGTCACAAATCTGCGCCCTTTGTGTTCACCTGATAAAATATGTGTGATTCATTTCGTGTCTTCCTCTCTTTTCTCATCTTCTTTTTTTTTAATAATTTCTTTTGGGGTTACGAAAATTTCTTTTGGGGGTTTGTTAAAAATTGGTTTTTAAAAATTTTAAAAAAGTTTAAATTTGGATACAAATTCTTGGGAGGGCCCGGGGAAATGTTTTTGTGTTTTAGATACAATTAAAAAACCCCAAAAAGTTATTTGGGAATAAAAATTAAAAATTAGGGGGTTTAAATTCCTTTTGGGGATTTAAATCGTTGTTCCGAAAAAAATTTCAAATTTTTAGTAAATTTTAAACAAAAAAAAGTTTTAAATTTAAAAAAACCCAAACAAAATTTTTTAAAATTAAAAATCATTCCAAAAAATTTTGGGGTTATGTTATACGTTTTTTTTTTACTTTTTGTTTAAAGGAAAAACTAGAAAGTTATTTTTTAAATTCCCGGGTTTCATTTTAGATAAGGGCATATAAATTAAAAGGTTTACAAATTTTAAAACCGTGCAATTTTCCAAATTAACAAAGCGTAGCAGGCAAAAAAAAAAAATAGGGGTTTTCCCGGGCGACTTGTTTTCGGGGCGGGGGTTAAATTTTTAAAAAAAATTTAAAACCCGTTCAAAGGGGGCTTGACTCCTTTTTCCCACACTCGAGGGGTACTAGGGTTGGGCCAAAAAGGGGGCGAACCCGCCCATTGCCCCGCATCCCTTTCCCTTTTGGGGGTTTAAAAAGACTGGGGGGAAAGGGACCTACAAATTTCCAAATTACAAATTTTTACCATGAAAAAAAAAAAAAACTAGTGTGGGGGTGGGTTGACTTTTTTTGGGTTTTGCTTTTTGGTTTTCAATAAAATTTAAAAAAGGGTACGTTTGGGAATTGCCCTTCTTTAAAAATCCCCGAGGGTTCAGGGGGTCCCAAAAAAATCAACCCAAAGGGGGCCGCATACCCCTTGTTTTTAAACAGCCGGGGTTTTTGGTAAACCAAAATTTTGAAAGGCTTTTAAAATGCTGGGTATTTAGGGTTTTCCCCAATACCAAACAAACCCATGTAAAAAAAAAAACTTTATAGTTTTATACTTTAAAAAGGCTTAAATAACTTTCAATCAAATCAAAAATATTTTGGAAATAATTTTGGGAAATTTTTAACAACTATTTCCGGTATTATTTTTTATTAAACACTTGGGTTAGTTTAATTTTAAAAAAATTAAGCAAAATTTTGGCTCGAACCCGATCATAAACCCCCCCAAAAAGGAAAACCCTTTAATATTTTAATTTTTAAAATAAATTTTATAAAAAAGGCGTAATAATTTTTAGATTTACAACAAAAAACTTTTCGCCTCAAAAAAAAAGCCCGCTACATACTCAATATGTTTTAAAAAAACTTTTAAATTTTTTCAAATTTCAAAAGAAATTATATCGTTTAAAAAAAAAAATATAGAAAAAAAAAAGAAAAAGTGAAAAAAAAAGAACAAAAGGGAATTCCCCAAATTTTTTAAATGGTGAACAAAAAAAAGCACAGATTTTGAACAAATAAAAAATTTTTTGGACGGCGAAAAAATTTCGCAAAAGGAAAAAAAAAATTTCGATACCCCAGGGAACCGAAACTTATATATGCCCCCCTTCAAAAAGGGGATGAAAAAACCCCCCATTTTCCCAACATTTTAGTCGTTTTCCGGGGCCCCCCTGACAACAACCGCTCTTCCCCCTGAGTTTTAAAAACCACATTTACCAAAACACCAACAGAGGGTTTCCGAAATAGGTGACTTTTAATTCTTAAAAAGGGGGTAACTGGGGTTTTTGATTTTTTATTTTGGCCCTAAACGTTCATCAAGCCCAAAGGGGGCACCCCAAACCTTTCTTTTTTAAATTTTCGGGTTGGGATTACAATTTAAACCTTTTTTAAATAAAAAAATTTTGGCCCGCAAATTTAAATTTCCGGGACGGCAAAGTCCGAGACGACAAAAAGGTAAAAAAACTTATTTTAAATTTTCCCATGATTTTTTCTTTGGGGGCTTATTAAACGGGAAAGACTTCTAATTAAAACCCCCCCTTGACTCGTGTTTTTTAAAACTTTTCAAACCCTTTATTTTTCCTTTCCCCTTTTTAAATCTTTTTTTATATTTTTTTTTTTACTACATATTTTAAAAAGAAAAATTTAAAATTTTTTTTAAACATTGTGTTAAAAAAATTGGGATTTTTAAATTTTGGATTTTTACAACCCAGGGTTGTTTTTATTGTTCGAGTAAAAACTTTTGGAAAGCAGGGCATTTTTTTAATGGGGAACCTTTGCTAAAAAATTAAACATCAGGTCCTCGGAAGAAGATCTACAAAACAAGGTTTCTACCGCAAAAATTTTTCTCAAAAAAGAAACTTACGAGGTAGCTTTTCATTTCACGAGGGTTCACAATCAGGAAAGGGGGGTTTCTTTTTTACGGGCGGTGTAATTTACTAAATTTGATTTTTAAGGGTTTTTGCCGGCAAGGGCCTCGAAGCAGTTCTTTTTAAACCTTTTTGTACCCCCGGGCCTGAAATTTGGGGGTTATATTTTTTAATATGGGTGAAACTTACACGCTTTGTATTTTTAAATTATTTCCGAAATTTAAAACTCGAGAAAGTCGCATGTTTCAGTTTCGTGGGAATTTCGGGAAGCAAAATTTTTCGCACATATGGGGTTTTCTTACTTTGGGGCCGGGGGGGGTCCCGGAAAAAAAGGGGGGTTTTGAAACAATTTTCACGCGAAACTTTCACATAAAGCAACAAAAAAATTTTTGAAATTTTTTATTTTATTTACATAAAAATTAAATTAGTTTTAAATTTTTCAAAGGGGCAGGTGAGATTTCAAAATTTTTTTGAATTTTTATTTTAAACCGGGGTTAACAAGGGTTTTGCCCCCATACTGCCCAACATCAGGGGAATTTTGGAGGGGGCCTTTTTGGCAGGTTAAAGTTCAACTTTTTTGGTACAAATTGTTAAAAAGGGGAAAAATTTGGGGACCGCTTGGGAAGATCTACGAAACTTTTTCTCCCGCGAGGGGACTTCCCCGGGGAACCCCCGGGGTGGGGAAAATAACAACACTAAAGAGGTGCACTACCCAAAGGGGGGGAAAAATTGGGGGTTGATACGGGTTTTACCCCCACAGGGAAATTTTTTAAACGTCAGGCGAGGTTCCCTACGGCATCCCCCAAACCCAAAAATACTCAACTTTTCTTGGTTTCCCGGGAACTATTTCAAAAGGGGCCCCCACCCCCCCTTAAAAAAAAATTGGGCCCGGTTTTGGGGGGACGCGGAAAAAATCTTTGGAAAAACGATATTTTAAACGCCAAATGTAAAATATTGGGCTTGTCCTCTAGGGGTTTTTTCGCCAAATAAAGTTTTAAAGAAGAAATTTTAAAAATTTAATAAAAAAAATTTTTTGAAAAAAAAAACCAAACAAAACCAAACGAAAAGGGGGGTTTCGGCTTTTTCCCGTCATTAAATTTTTGTCCGTCCACCCCGGGTTGTGTTTTTTTTTTTTCCCGCGCAAAATTTAAATGTCACAAGGGCTACCAAATTTTAAAGGGGGGAAATTTAAAATCAAAAAATTTACCATAACAACAAACACACAACACCCACATTTTCAAAACACACAAACCTTTCACACACACCACACACCACAAAAATCTCCCCAAACCAAAACACAACCCCCCAAAAACCCCCTCCCCCACAAAACCATTATTCCAGGGGAGAAAAAAATTTTAACAAAAAAAATCCTTTGGGGGACACATTTTTGGGGGGACAATTTTTTTTAAAAATTAAAATTTTAAATTTTTCAAAAACCCAAAAAAGGGTTGCCATAAAAAAAACCCAAAGGGGGAAAAATTGGGTTTTTTTTCTGTAACGCCTTTTTGGGTCGGATCAAATTTTGGGGGAACCTTTTCGTGCCCTTTTTTTCCGGCTTTTTTTGGGGGTTTAAGGGGCCAAAAAAAACTTTAAAATCAAAAGAAACAACTTTTTCCCTTTTACATATTTTTTTTTTTTTTCGTTTGGGTTGGGGATAAAAAAAAAAAAAAAATTTTAAAACTTTGCTTTTTGAAAAAAGGGGGTTTACAACCAAAGCGAATGAATAAGCTTTAAGCCGTACCCTATTTTAAATTTTAAAAAAATAACGAATTTTTAAGGGAATTTTAAAAAATTGGGGGGATCAGTCCAGGGCCCGCTGTATTTTTTTACATACTTCGGTTATTTTTCATTTAAAACCCGAAAAATTTTTTGGGAGGCCGGAAAAACAAAAAAACCCGGGGAAATTAAAACAACCCGGGGAAAATCACCAACTTTTCGAGCACTTTTACCCCTAAATTTTTAAATTGAAAATATGAATTGGGATGATAAAAATGAAACTTGCATTTGTAAAAATGGGGGTTTAAAATTCCCGATCACCAAAAATTTAACATTTTAAAAACAGAAATCCGTGGGAATATTTCCCCCCCCGGCGATTTAAAATTTACCCAAAAGTTTTTTCCCCCCATTTAGCTTTCGTCGCCGATTTTTTTCCCATTCGATCGTTGAGGGAAAATTTTTCATTAATCTTTGGGTTTTTTAAAAAAAAAAAAGTTTTAGTTTTTTTTTTTGGGCCGTTTACTAACAAAATAGACTTTAGAAACCTCAAACCTTCCGGGGTTTACAAAGGGGTATTTTTTTAAACACAAAAAAGGGTTTTTGGGTGGGCCCCTTTTGTTTCCGGCGCTGGGAAGGCCCCGGCGAGGGGCAAAAAACCGCAGCTTTAAAAAAACTTAAAAATTTGGTTTTTAAATATACAGTTAAAAATTCGGACCTAATAAATGGGTTAAATTTTTGGGGAAAAATTTCTTTGGTGAAAAAGTTTTAAAACAAAACAGTCTTTTAAATTTTTTTTAAAAATACAAACAAATTTTTCAAACTTTAAAATTGTTTTTTATAACCCGTGGTTTTTAAATTTGAGGGATAATTTTTAAAAAGTTTCTAACACTCAATTATTTCCCTTGTTTTTTATGGGGTTATTAAATTTTTAAAATAAAAATTATTTAAATAATTACAAAACATTTTACGAATTTTTAAAAATTTAAAATTGGGGTTTTTTTTAAAACCAAAAGTTTCAATATAGAGGAAAATTTGGGAGTAGACAAAATTCAAAAAAATTTTTGATTTTTAACAGGACAAATAAAAAAAGGGGAAACGGTATGGGAAAAAAAGGAACCCCCAAAAACCCAAAAAAAAAAAATTTGTAATTCTTAAATATAAAAAAAAAATTAATAAAAACCAAAAAAAAGAAAAAATTTTATTTTTTTTAAAATTAAAATTTAATAAAAAATTGTTTAAATTATATTTTAGATTTTAATAAAATATTTAAATTAAATTAACACCAAAATTTTTTTTTAATTTGGAAAACTTTTTTTTTTTCAAATGTTCATCACCCCTTTTTCCCGTTTTTGGCCAACAAACCCCCCCCTTTCAAATACCTTCGCGGGACCCACTTAAGGCAAGGGTGTATTTTTATTGAAAAAATTTCCTTTTTTCAAAATACAGGGAATTTAAAATTTTTTTGGGGTTAAAAATTTTTTAAAAAAGGTCCCCCCCCCTTTTCTTTTCCCCACAGCATTTAATTTAAAAGGGGTTGTTTTTGGAGACCAGGTAAAAAAGGGAGGGACTACATCACATTTTCCCTGCTTCACTACGGTTTTTATTTTAAATACTTTTTTTCCTTTTTGGTTCACAGACCGAGCTAAAATTATTGTTTCGTAAAAAAAAACAGGGTTTTTTGGTCTCCCATAAAAATGCGGCGGGTTTTTTAAAAAATTTGGGAGGGGATACGCGGGCCAAGAAAAGAAAGGGTGCCGCAAAATTTTTCCCAAACTTTTGGGAAATTCCCATCAAAAAAAGGGCGTAATTTAACACGGACAAAAAAATTTTTTTTTGGGGGTCTTTAATTTTAAACTTTTGTCAAAAATTCAAAATGGTGGGTAAAAAAAACCCCAAAAAACAGAATTTCCTATGAAAAAAAAATTAATATCTAAAAAAAAAAAAGTTTGATATAAAAAGCAATTGGGAAAAAATAATAATAGGGTACAGTAAAAAAAAGGGTGATTTAAAATTATTTTTATTATATAATATTAAAATTTGTTTTTTTTTTATTTATATTTTTTATAATTTATTTAATTAAACTATTTTTTTATAAAAATAATTTAAAAGTTTTTTTTAAATTACTTTTAAAAAGATACCAATTTTTATTAAATAAAAAATTTTGGGGGAATTTTGAATTTTTTTGGGGTTTTTTTCTTTTACTGGTACATAGCCCCCAGTTTAAAATTTAATAGAAAAAAAATTTAAAAATTAAAAAATTGAAATTTGGGGCATAACATAGATATTTCCCCAACCTTTTCCCTTCAAAAGAACAACCCGGGGAACTTATATCAAAAAAATTTTAAAAGAAAATTTTTTAAAAGAAATTAAAACAAACCCCAAAAAAATTAATAGCAAGGGGCAAAAAGGTTTTTTAACTAACCTTAAAATTTCCTTTTAACATTTAAGATTATTTTTTCGCTTTTTCGAGGGAACAGGTAAAATTAAAATTTTTTACCCCAGACAAATTTTTAATTTTTTAAAGAAAATTCTTTATTTAAAGGGTTTTTTTAAAAAAATACCCAAAAGGTTTAAAGGCTTAAATAATTTCTTCCATAAACAATATCATTTTTTGAATTTTTAAACCCCCTTTTGGAGGTTTTTTAAAAACATATAAATGTGGGAAGGGGTAGACTTATTTGGTTTAAAAAATTCCACGGTCATAAAAAAATTTCCCAAATCTTTTAAAATAGTTTTTTCAAAAAAACCCTTTAAAAACTGTTTTAAGGGTTAAGGGGTTTTGAACTTTGGGGCTTTTAAGAAACTTTTTATTTTGGGGGAAAAAGGGCCGTTTTTTTGGGCTTGTTTTAAGGAATGGGATAATGTTTTTCAGTGGCCTTAAAAAAGTAAAAAATCAAAGGGGGTTTACTTTTAGAAAAAAAATTTTAATTTAAGGGTTTTAAAAAAAAAATTTGGTTTTTTGTACTAAAATTTTAAGTGTATGGCAAACCGGGGGGGGGTTTTTTTTGGGGGAAAACTATCAAACATTAAAAATCACTTTTTTTTTCATTTTTATTTTTAAACTTCAAAGGGTAAAGGTTTTTTCCCCCAACCCAAACCCTTTTTCCAGGGATTTTTTCTTTGTTTTGGGGGTTCAATTCGCATCGATAATTCAACATCGGGCAACTGGGAAGTTTTGGGGGGAATTTTGGGGAAAAGCTAAACATTCTACCAAAAATTTTCCATAAAAATTTTTTTTTCCCAAAAAAAGGGATGGTTTCTTGGTTATTTTTAAATTTGTAAAGGGCGGTACAAAAAAAAGGGAACAGGGCATTCCCAGAGGTACGGTTTAGACTTAGAAAAAATAGAAGGGTTTTAAAGGTAAAAAGTTTTGAACATTTTTTCTAAAAAAAATTAAAAGCAAAAAAGGGGAAAAGGGGGGGCCGAAGGGTTTTTTTGGGGCCCTCCACGGTTACAAGCTTTCGGGGAAACAGGCGGAAAGTGCAAAAAAATTTTCTTTTTAGCACACCCGGGTGGGGGGTTTTTTTAAATTTTAGGGTTGTTTAGGGGGGGACAACACAGGGGAAGTTTTGGGGGAATCCGCGGGCGGGCCTTTGGGGAGGGGGGAAGGGGCCGGGCGCAAATAACTAAACGTTTTCTTTGTTCGGGGGAATTTCGGAGAAATTTTTTTTGCCCCCACCACCACCAAACGGGTTTACGGTTGGGGGGGTACGCAAAAAAAGCTTGAAAAACAAATATTTTAACGAAATTTAAAGGAAAAATGGGCGCTTTTTCCCCTACGGGGGTTCGCCCCCCAAAATTTTTTTCGCCGCCTAAAAAAATTTACCCCAACCGGGGAAAGGGGGCCCCCCCATTCCCCCAAATCAAAACCGACGGGTGAAAATTAAAGGTCTTCAGGGGGGGAAATTTTTGGAAGGGCACTCCCCAAGGGTTTTTTAAACCTGTTTTGAGAAAAAACCTAGTTTTTTTTTAAACCCCCCCAATCGTCCGAATCAAAGGGAAACCAAAAATTTAAAAGGGTCTTCGGGGGGGAAAGTATTTGAAAGCCCCCCCCTTTGGGCCCCGCAAACAAAAGGGCTAAATGGGGGGAATAAAGAGGGGCACATTGCCAAAAAAAATTTGGTTTGCATTTTTCAAAACGCGCAAATTTGGGGACTATTCCCCTTTTTTGGGGGCAAATTTCGGGGGAATTTTCTGGAATTTTTTGTTTAAAATTTTACAAAAAAAAAAAAATTTTTTCCCTCCTTTTAATACTTTTTGGACATACCCAATTTTTAAAAATGAATCCCCTTTGGAAATTTTGGGGTCAACACCGATAAAAAAGTTTTTTTTGGGGCATTTTTATGAGCCGAATAAAGAACTCAAAAACCCAATAATTTGGGGAAAAAAGGGGTTTAACGTTCTTCAAAACTGACTTTGGAATTTCCAAAAAACCTACACCTCTAAAAAGTTGGGTTCACACAAATTAATATATTAAAGATAAAAATTTAAAAAAAATTTCTAATTTAAATTGGGAATATTTAAAATAATTTACAAAAAAAGGGACAATAAATTTTAAAAAGAAAATTTATAAAAACATTATTTTTAAGGGGGTTATGAAAAATTTTACTAACCGATCCGTTTAAATTGAAAACTACTTTTTAAACGCATTAAAAGGGAACCGGAAGTAATGCAAGTAAACCCCAAACTAAAAACAATTTAATTCGAAATTTAAAAAACTTTCCAAATGTGGATAAACAATTAATTTGGGTAAAACAATTTTTAAAACACTATTTCCCCCTTAAAAATTATAAGTAAATTAAAAACAATTTTAAAAGGGGCCAAAAATCCAATAGGTCTTTACGTCTAAATTTTAAAACCTTTTAAAAAGTGAAATAAATTCCCCCAGGGATTCAAGGAAAATTTCAAAAAAATGAACTATACATATTGAAATTTAACAGGAAGGAAATCAAAGAAAAATGCATTACCAAAAACCAATTTTTATATTTAACAAAAATTACGCTTTTTAAAAAAAAAAATTGGGGAAGAAAGGGTAAAATTTGAAATGAAAAATTTTAAAAAATTTTGAAAAACAAAAATTGCAGAAAAGGTTTCTCAAATAAAAATACACCTAAATTTAAAAATGAAAAAAAAATTTTGGGAAAAACTTACTGATAAACCATTAAAAAACGCAAAGGGCCAACTAAATATAAAAAAAAACCCACTAAACCCAAAGGGTTTTGAATCTTTTAAGGGGAAAAATTTAAAAAACCCAAAGGTATGGTTTTTTGGGAAAACCAAATTTGGGTTTAAATAAAAAAAAAAAAATAAATTTTAAAGCCGGCCCATTTTTTCATTAGTACCCCTACGGGCAAATTTTTGGAACACCCCCAACAATTGTTTTTAAAGGAAAACCCAAAATATTTCAAAAAATTTTTTTTTTTGGGGTTATTCCAAAAATACACACAAAAATTAAAAATAATATTTTTTTTTTTTAAAAAAGAAAAATTTTAAACTAGAAAATTTTTGGGGAAAGGGGGAAAAATTAAGACAAAAACACATATTTAAAAAGGGGAATTTTTGGTTTTACGAAAAATTCTTAAAGGTTCCATCATTAAATAACCCATAATTTTTACCAAAAAAAAAAAACATTTAAAAAAAACACTTTTTTTTTTAAAAAAATTTTGGACAACATTAAATTATAAATAAAGGGTATGGCCCAAATTTTGGAAAAAGCTTGAATGTTTAATAGGGATAAAAACCCAGAAAGGGCCAAATTTGGGAATAAAAGGAACTTAAATTAAAAAACAGTATCAAGGGGGGATACATTAAAACCGAGGGAAAAACCCAAAACTGAAAACCCCTGAATTAACCCAATCTAAAATTTAAAAAAACAAGTAAAAAAAAATTTTAAATTTCAAAAAATTTTTAATATTTTCATTTTTTTTTTTTCAGATAGGTTCTTACCCCCATAAAGGGTTTTTGGTTGGGGATCAAAGATTATAATTTCCCTTTAACATAACAAGTTTTAAGACCCAAAAAGGGGTTTGGGGGAAATTTCTAAAGAAAAAACCCAAAACGTGTTTACTTTTTCTCCACTAAAAATTTTATTTTAAACCTCACCAACAATAAAATTTAATTGAAAAAATTACAAAATTGGGGTTGATACTAAGTTTTCAAAAAAGACAGTTTTTTTTTTTTAAACATAAGGGAAAAATCCCCTTTACTGTTTTTGGCATTGTATACTTATATTTCTTCGAATTTTAAGAACATCGGAAGAGACAATTTCAACCTCTTATTAATAATAAAAAAAAAATAATAATAACGACAACTTTTGTTCAAATTTAAAATTAAATTAAAATTTTAAATTTTTTTATTTGAGCCCTCCCTTTTAGAAATTTTTCAAACAAAAAATTAACCAAATTTTTTTCTCTTATTTTTTTTGAAAGGTCTTTGAAATATAACAATTTTTTTTAAATTTAACACAATTTTCCGGCATTCAACAAAGGGGGGGAAAACAAAAAAAAAATCACCCCTTGTTCCAGAAAGGGTTAACTTAAAAAGGGGCGGGGGGGAACACAAAATATTTAAAAAATAAAAGCCCTTTTAAAATTTAACAATTAGTCCGGTCGATGGGACGAAGGGGGGGGCGAAAAAAAATCTGGGGCCCTTTTTGTTTCGAAACTTAAACAAAAATTTGGCGGGGAATTAACAAATCCAAAATAAGACCTTTAACGTCAATTGGGCCGGGGTAAATTGGGACAAGGGGGGCCAAAATTTTTTTGGGGCCTTTTTACATTTAAACCCTTTAACCTTGCCCCCTTTCACCCCACATTTCAAAAGGGAACCTTCAGGGGGGTTTTTTGGGATTGGGGTTTTTTGGGATTGGGGGTTTAGTTGAAAAACTTTTTTCCGAAACGATTTTTCTTTTTTTTTCTTTAAACAGTTATGCTCCGGGTATTGGGTGGGTAGGGAAACTTTTAACAATGATGAAAAACAAACGAAGCGCCTGTATAAATTCGAATAAAAACACTGGGGGGCCCCCCCCCAAAGAACGCACTGGCCCAAACAACTTAAAATTCAAAGGAGGGGGTCGTGATGGGGGGGGGTTACCATAAATTTTTCTACCCAATTTTTTTAGGTTTTTTGGTTTTTGTTTTTTGTATGGGGGGGTTATTAAACCAAAATCTTTTTTGAATAGTAAGTTTTTTTACTTTTTCTTTTCAAAGTATCGGGGAAATGACAGGGGGGGAAAAGAATTTAACATCAACTCGCAACACCCGGGGGGGGAAATTTTAAATCGTTATAAATTAAAATAAGTTTTTATTTGAGGAACCGAAAATTTCTTAACAATTTCAAATTTAAAAATTTTTAATTCCCGGGTTTTTACCAAAACATTTATCTTTGGGAATAAAAAAAAATTTTTCGGGTTGACAACAAAAAGAAATACCACTTTGGGAATTTGAAAAAATTAAATACAGTCTTTTTTTTTGGGTTTATTAAAAAACGAGTACTTCCAAATAAAAAACCTAAAATTTTGGGGCCCTTAAGGGTTGTACCTGCGGGAAACACACCGGGACGAAAAAAGGGGTGTTGGGGGCCCGGGCGCAAATCCGGCTATCGAGCTTTTCCCAAAGTTCCCCAAATCGCGGGGGCAAAAGAAAAACGGGGGGAAAGAATTTCAAAACGTCAAAGCAAAACAAAATAAAAATAAAAATCATAAAATAAAAAAGACCGGGGGTTCAAGGGCCGGGAAACGATGTCCGGTTTGGGTACGCTTTTTGGGGCAAAGCGCGGGTCAATCGGCCAGGACCGGTTATTCCAAAACCCGCGGCTCCCATTTTCCGAAATACGACCCAAACGGGGCGATCGCCCCGGCCCTTTGGGGGCGCAATTCGGGGGCCAAAAATTTTTTAAAGGCGGGTGTTTTCCCGGAAACCGTCGCCCTTTACGCCCTAAACGAAACCCCAGGGGGGCAAAAAGGGCCCCCCCATTAAAACCCGCCAAGGAAACCGCCCCAATCTTGGGGCCGGGGGTTACAAAGTACGCTGACACAAAACAAGCCCCAAAACAAGCTCCGAACAGACATACGCCGCACAGACACCTTTGGGGGGCCGGTTTAAAAAAAACGGGGGGGCCCCACCAAAACCAAAACACAAAACAACCCAGCCAAAAACCCGGGCAAAAATTAGCAAAAAAACGAGGGCTTTCCATTACGAATTTATATTAAAGGGGAAGAAAACCTTTCGATTTAAAAACCCGTTTTAAAAAATTCAGCGGGCCCTAAATTTTTTTCCCTTTTTTTGTCAAGGGGCACAGAACATTTTAAAAAATTCCAAATTTAAATTTCATTTTTGGCAAATTACAAACTTTTTTGGGTTTGAAAGGGAGACCGCCCGCAAATGGGATTTGGAAAATCCCGGGGTTTTTTTTTCAAAAATTGGGCACCCAAAAATTGGGGGCCCGGGCCTTTTCCTCTTTACAAACGTCCGCACAAGCCCCCGGGGAAGCGGGGGGAGACCCGCAAGACTTCGACACCCTTTTCCCGGGCGACTTTTCGGTCACTAAAACGGGGCAGGGGGTTCCTCGTGCTTCCTTTTGATCCCTTTTTCCCGCCCCCATTACTTTTTGCCCAGGGGAACCCCCGGGGGCCCGTTGGAGACTGACCCCCCGGGGGGATTTTTTAACCCCCCTTAGGCGCCCCCCCCCCCACTTTTCCAAAAACGAACGCGGGGCGTGTCCGGGTTTAATGTGTATTTTGGGTATTATTTTAGGGGGAAATTGGGTTTTTCCCTATACAAACGGGTTTTCCGAAACGAGGGGGGGGCCCATTTTAAAAACTTTTTCTTCGGGGGGGTGGGGGCAAGGGGGGCCCCACAATAATCGCCACCGAACTTATCCCGGGGAAGCCGGACCCGGAACAAAAAACCATTTGGGGTTCGGGGTAAAACCTTTTCACGCTCCCCCCGAAGAAAAATTTTAAACCATTACGTGAAGCCCATCGACACCGTACACCCCGAAAGGGGGATTTTTTTTGGGTTGGGGGGATTTTTTATTTTTCGAAAACCAAAAATACACGGCGAATATAAAATTGAAAAACGGGGGGGGGGTTAAAAAATTTTAAACAATAATCACGCCCCTTTATTGCACCCCTAAATTCCCAACTTTTACTTTTTTTTCGCCAACGTTTTGGGGCCAATCGTTTCCGGACTTGGGGAGAGGACCGCGCTCGCAATTTCCGAAATTACTAAAAGGGAATTTTGGGACCGCCCCTGGGGGCCCCGGAAACTTGGGCCCCAAATTTTTTGGCTTTTAGGGGTTTTTGGGCGAACGAAATCGATTTAACCGCGCCAAAATTCGAAAAGCCGGCACACGAAGGGCCCCCCCAAAGGGGGCCGTAAACAAACCCCCCGCCCGGGGGGCCCTTTGGGGGGTTAAAAGGGAAAAGCGCCGAAAAACGATAACGACACAACGACACGTTCCCGACACGACACGAAGCCCAAAGGATTGGACAAGACACAGGGCGGGGCCGGGCAAAAAGAAAGGGCCCGGGGGACTCACAAAAAAGACCGAAACACAGGGGGAACCCGGCCTTTAAAACCACTAGAGGGTAAAAAAAAAGGGGGAGGTCGGGTGGGTTCGATTAAATAATACGGGGCCCCGGAAAACCTTTCATTAAAAATTTCGATTTAAAACACAAAAATTTCCTCGCGAAAGGGCCCTTTTTAAAAATTTTTGAAAATTTAACCATTTTAAAACCCAATTTCCACGGGGTTTCCCCCGATGTTTCACTGTAAATTTTCAAATTTTAAAACGGACAGACGTTTTCCCAAGTCCGGGGTTGTCAAATAATTTTTGGGGTTTCCCACTAGTATTTGCGACGTTTTCTCCGGAAAAAACCGGGGGGTATGAATAACGGAAAAACCCTTTTTGGGTTAAAAGTTTCCGCGGGGAAGCCCAAAGGGGAGGGACGGGGGTTTCGCCGGGCTTACCCCCAAAAATCCCCGGACCGAAGGGAACGGCCCCAAAAGGGGTCGAAAACCCTTTTCCCGACGGGTCGGGCACGGAAAACATTAAACGGGGGTAAGGTGTCGGTCGTTCTTCGGGGTTTGGGAATTTGGTTGGGTTTGCTTGCGAGACCGATGCGGCGGGCCGGGGGGGAGAGGGTCCCCCTTCCAATGCTAATAGGGTTGCCCCCTTTTTTTGGGGCCGCCGTCCCCCCACTTTCCAAAACAACCCGGGGGGGGCGGGGGGTTGTGGATAAGGGGGTTTTTGGGGTTGTTTGTTTTTTGGGTTTTAAAAATTTAAATTAAAAACATTTTGTCCCAAAACGTTTCTTTTTTGTTCTTTAAAAATTTTTACTCCCGGGGGGCCCAAGCCGGCCCCGGAAAAATTTACAAAGGGGATAAAAAAAAGACGCGGGCCCCCCGGGGAAGGAATCAATAAAAGCCAACCCCGGGGGCCCCTCCTCAAAAAACCGACGAGGGGGGAAATTTTTCCCAAAAATTTGGCACCCCTTTCCGGAAATAAAACAGGGGAAAAAAACCCGGGGGTACATAAAAAATTTAAGGATCCCCCTTTTAAAAAAAAGACGGGTTTTTTATTTTTTCAAAGGTTTCCCCCGGCACAAGGGTGCAAACCAAGGGGAAAAAAAATCCCAAAGGGGGGAAAACCGGGGTTAGGTTAACGAAAACCCCCAAGCCCAACACAAAAAAAAGAAAAGATTTTGAATAAAAAAATTTTTTTAAAAAAAACCCGCGCAGCAACGGTTTGGAACGTTTGGGTTTGGGGACGGGTTTTTCCGCAAACGTTTTGGTCAATGGGTTCCCCAAGCCGGGGTTTCGCAGGGGATCCCCCCCGGGGAAATTTTTAAAAAGGGCCCGACCAAAAAAACTGAGGGGAAGGGGACCGTCCCTGGGGGTTGGGGAAACTTCTGGGGGCCCAATTTTGGCAGGGCCGGGGGTTGGGTTCCCCGGCCGAACCCGGGCCCTTCCCCCTAAACCCAAAAAGGCCGGGTCACAAAAATGGCCCCCCGGTGGGGGCCCCCAAAGGGAAATTTCCCCCAAATGGTTTTCCCGGGGGGGTGGGAAGATAGCGCGGAAAACAGCCAAGCACCGACGAAGCCCCCGACCCCAGACGATACCCGCCGGACAAGGGCACGCCCTTTTTGGCCGCCCGGGAGAAAAGGGCCGGGGGAACCACCGGGGGAAAACCAAAACCAGGGGGAACCGCGGCAGAAAAACCCGCCAAAAAATTTTAACCAAAAAAACAAAGGTCGTGGGGGTTACAAATTTTATTTAAAACGCCCGCGTGCCAATTTTTTCTTGATTTTTTTTGGGCACATTTAACTATTTTAAAAAATTTTCGCCAGGGGCACCCCGGTTTGGGGAAACTTTCGCAAATAAATCGAGAGGGTTTGGGGGCAAAACAAAGGGTTTGACCACGAAAAAAAACGGAAAAACCCTTTTTTCGGACAGACAATCGTCTAATAAAAGGGGGGAACGCCCTCACCCGGGGGACGACCCCGGCCCAAATTCCCGGGGCCCGGAACAAGACGCCCCGCAAAAACTGGGCCCCCCTTTCGTCGAGGGGGTTCGGGGCCCCTTACCTTTCAGCCCGGGGCCCACTTTTCCCGGGGTCGCGTTTTTTCCCCGGGGGCCCGGGTCGCATTACTGCTACGAGCGTGACCGCGGCCGGGGGCCTTTTGGGGAGACTTAACCCCGGGGGTATTTTTACCCCCTTTGAGTTCGGGGGCCGCCGTCGCCCCACGTTTTTCAAAACGGAACTCGCCCTGGGGGGGGGTTAAATTGGGATATGGTTTTGGGGGGTTTTTATTCGGGTATTTAAAAGGGTTTTTCCAAAACATTTTTTCGGGGGGCTTCTCGGGGTTTCTTTTCTTGTTCGTGGCCCCCCCAAAAAAACGCCCCCGGGGAACAGATCAAAGACCAAATTTTTTTTATATTTCACATTTACGGGGGTTAGGCCCCAAGGACAGGGGGGTTTGGCAAACCGGGTCAAAGATTATTTTTTTTTTGGGAAGAGGGCGCACAAAACATGCCCGGGGAGGGGTTAAATAATAACCCTTTTTGGGAAACAAAAAAACAAAAAAGAAAGCTCACGTTTTTTAGGGCACAAAATCAAGCAACAAATTTCTTATTTTCGTGTTTTTTCCCCAAACCGTTTGGGCAATGGGGTTTCCGGACTGTATAAGTACACCCCGCTTTTTGGCCAAATTGAGGACGAGAAAACAAGGGGGGCGTTGGGGCCCCGGGGGCCTGGGGGAACAAAGGGCGGCGTCCTTCTTTCAGGGAAAAATCCCGGGATTCGGCGACGGGGCCTTTAAACCCCAAACCCCGGGCGGGGGCGGAGATGGGGGAAAGGCCCCCCCCCGGATGGCCTTTACGGAACCCCCGACCACTGGACCGGTGGGGGAAGATTGCCCCCACAAAGGGGGATGAGGCGGGGACCCCAACGACGAGGGGCCTTCCGGGGAACATTGCAAAGGGGAAAAAAAAAAAATTTTTTCCCCCGACCAGACGACGACCGGGCCACAACAAACTGGGGGACCCATCTCGGGAGACCGAAGCACAGACGGAACAGCCGCCGAAATAAAAACCAAGATTTATCTAAAGAACGGGGGGGCGGCCCAAATTTTTTTTAATACAAGCCAAATTTCCCTTTTTGGGTTTTTAAAACGATTTAAAAACAAAACGGGGGGGGCTCCTTTGGGTTTTTTTAAACTTACTCGTTTTTAAACTTTTGGGTCTGTGGAATGAAACGAGAGGGTTTTCTTTTTAAAAGGGGGACTTTTCAAAATTGACGTTTTCCAGGGCAGCCCAGGCCATTGGAACCTCCCCGGGGAGTTTTTCGAACTTTGGTTTTGGATAAAAACCCTTTGGGGTTTCAGAAATGTCACACGAAACGGGGGTAGGGACGTGGGGGCCGCCGCGCTTACGCCCCCCGCACAATTCCCGGGAGACCAGGGGAGACGGGCCGCAAAAACCGCCCCCGGGTTTCGTCGACTTTTGGGTGTTCACGTACACGGGGGCCTTCGGGGCCAGGGCTTGTGGGCGCGTTTTTTTGGGGCCTTTCAAATTGGGGACTTTTTCCTTGGGGGGCCCGGGGCCGGGCCCTTTTGGGGGGAGACTTTTACGCCCAGGGGGGGGGGGGCCCTTATGGTTTCCCCCCCGGGGAGGGGGTGCCCCCGGGCCCCCCCCGGGGGTTTTTTAAAAAAGGGAACTCTCGGGGGGGGTTTTTTTTGGGGGGAATTTGGTATGTGGGGGGGAAAGTGGGGGGGGGTTTGAGGTATTAAAAAACCATTTTTCCAAAATTTTTTCTTTTTTTTTTTAAACGATCTTTTTGGGGCGGGGGCCTGGGGAAACTTTCAGGAGGGGAATGAAAAAAGACCAGCCCGGGGAAGGGAAAGGGGTTAAAAAAGGACAAACTTTGGGGGGCCCCCCCCTAAAAAGCACGGGCGGGCCAAACAACATAAATTCTGGGGAACGTTGCGAAAAGTTGGGGGGGGCCCTAACTTTCCTACCCGGGGAATTTTTGGTATTTTTTCAGGGGAGGCCCGGGGATATTAGGGGTTATTTTTGATAAAATTTTTTTTTACATTTATGCGGGGGGAATTATACAATTTTCCAATTTTTTGGGGGAAAAATTATTTACAAGCGGCCTCTAAATTCGGGGTCGGGGGGGGGTTAAATTAATGGGTTAGAAATTTATTTAAAATTTTATTATTTTTTATTTAAATTTGGGAAACGGGGGGGCCCACTACCTTTTTTTTCAAAACAAAAAAGTTAAAATTTTCCTTTTTTTTTGGGCCCAAAATCTTTGGGTGGGGCATTTAAAGAAAAACCCTTTTTTCTGGTTAGTACAACAATCAGAAATTATCGCTCATGGGATACGATGAAATAATTGAAATATTATGTCTGGATTTTTTTATTAGTGTAAAAACGAGATATCTACCTAAATAAATCTCAATTTCGGGGGGCCCTTAACGGTTGGGAGCCCGTGTTGGGGAAACGCAACCCTTGCACGACTAATTTGTTGCCCCCTGCTCTTCCTGTTGGCGTATCGATTCATTTCGGGAGATTTCGCGCGGTCGCGTCGACAAATATAGACACGTGGGAAGAACTGCGAACGTACTGATCAAAACAAAATAATAGTAATAATTTTCTATTTAATTAGTTAAAAATTTAATAAATAAAAAAATAATTTAATTAGTCTTTTCTTTAAACTAAAATTATCTCTACCCCCTTCATACTACTATTTTTTAAATCTTACTTAAGCGAACGCCACTTCTCGGTTAGATCCGGAACAGAATACTCCAATATTTCCCCAATATTAGCCAGCGTCCCACAAGGAGCAGTTGCATCCCCAACAATTTTTCAATTTATATCTCGCAGATCAACCCACCAATCCAAATACTCAAATAGCCGAATACGCTGATGACAAAGTGATTTACTCCACCCACCCCGACCCTGTTGTAGTTGTCAATCTCTCTCCAAAGCCATATCAATGACCTATCACACTGGTACTCTCACTGGCGCGTCAAAATCAATGAAATCAAATCTGTACATACTACTTTTGCTCTCCATCACAGCCAACCGCCCACTAATATACTTAAACAATAACTCATTCCAAATTCCGACACAGTCAAATATCTAGGCCTAATTTTTTGACAAACGATTAACATGGGGCAAAGAATATCCACGCAAAAAAAACTAAAGCTAAACCAAACGACTTTACCTTCTCAGACCCGTCTCAACAAATTTTCAAAAACTATCCCTCAAAAAAAAAATTCATATCTCTAATCTATTCTTAAACCCATCTGGACATATAGCATATAGATTTGGGGTTCGGCCAAAAATCAAAATTTACAAAAAATACAGATATTCCAATCAAAGGTACTCTGGTACTTCTAACTAACGCTCCTCCATACATTTCAAACCTCACCCTTCACAACAGATCACCACATTCCAACAATAACTAAAACAGCCAAACTGTATTACTCAAAATTTAGAAATTGCCTCCAAAACCATATCAACCCCCATGTTAGGAATCTACAATCCGCCTCTATCACTGGAATCCCCCCAGAAGACTCAAGCGATAATGGCCAAGAGAGGCTACGAATTAAATACACAACACATTAAAAAAAAAAAAAAAAATTTTACTTGATTAACTCATAAATTCACGCCGAAGTGTCTTCACTGGTTGGTTCTTCCCACACACTTCTCAAGCCACTAATATATATAAATACATAAAACATCTATTATAATTATTGTACAATTAATATAGTGCAGATTGTAAAATTTTCTAATAAAAAATAAGAAAAATAAAAAAAATAATAATAATAATAACAACTGTACGCGCGCGTAGCAACGGCCGTAAAACGATTTCGTTGTTTACGCGTTTTTCGCAAAGCGCCTTTGTCAATCGTTTCCGGAAGCTCGTGTATTTCGCAGAGTAACGACGCTCGCATATTTCCGAAATGACGACCACAAGAACGGAGCGATCGACCGTCGCTCTTCGGTCGCGAACTTCTGGCGGCCATACTTTGCACGGCGGTGTTGTCTTCGGCGAACGCGTCGTCTTACGCGCTGAAACGCAAGCCGAGGTCGGATTCAAATGGCCCACCCAGGTAGAAGCCGCCACGGAACCGCTCCGACCAAAATGGGACCTGGTGGGTACGGAAGATTGCGCCGACGACGACGACGATAGCTCCTCCGCAGACGATAGCTCCGACACAGACGACAACGTGGTGGTCGACCGAGACGAAACGGCGTTGGACCCATCGCAGGAAACCAAAAACATGGGCGGAACCGCGGCCGTAAAACCGTCAGAAAAGTTATCGCAAAAACTGAGATACGTGTCGTTATTATTATACGAGTCAAATACCATTCGATTTCAAAACGATTTTAAAATACAGACGCATGTGTTAGATTTTTCTTTATTTCAAGTTGCACATTAACCATTTCAACCAATTCGCTAGCGGAACGTTTCGCAAATTAATCGAGACGGATTCGTTTTTCAAACGGAGACGTTCGGACCAGACGAATCGGACTGTAAAAACCGTTTCGTTACAGACAATCGTCCACAGTCGAAAAGGGCTGTACGGACGCGTGCTCGACCGCGTTTACGACGCCCGCGCAAGTCCAGAGGACCGTAGCGGAGACGGTCCCGCAAGACGTCGACACCCCGTTTCGTCGACTGGTTCGTGTTCACGTACAGGTTGTCAGGTGTCCACGGTCTTGTCGCGTCGATCTCCGTGGCCGTCGCCATGTACTGCTACGAGCGTGACCGCTGCCAGAGGCCGTTGTGGAGACGTACTCCTATGGCGATGGCCAATATGTATTCCCTTGACGTGTGTGAAGTTGGCCCCCCATATCATCCGAATCGAACCGGACTAATTGTAAGTTAAAGGTCTTCATTTGTAAGTATTTGTAAGTTCACTCCCGCAATTTGTCCCGCAAATCATACTGGCTAAATCAGTGGATAAAGAGTGGAGCAGCATTGCCACATGAAATTGTTTTGCGATTATTCATACGCGCTAATTGGAGCTATTTCACATTCATTTTGTCAAATGTCGAGAAGTAAATACTGTGATACTTGTTTAAAAGTATTACAAAAAGAAGAAACATTTATTTCTCCTGTTTATATACGTTTGGACATAGCCCATTTTATAAAAATGATATGCCGTTGGAAATGTTGGACTAACAGTCGAGTAAAAGAATTTTTTGTTCGATCATTAATTATATTAGTCGAATCAAGAACTCTAAAACAATTTGAAGATACTTTATCTTCTTATTTAATAAATTTAAGTGTTTCGATAATTACATGAGGGGATTTGCTATTAAGTATACTTAACGAGTTTATTATTGGAGAGTTATTATTATGGAGAAACTGAAAAAATGGGAAGCGTAAGGTATTGAGAGAAGGGCATTCCATGATAATATGAGTGAAGTCGCATATGATTTCCCCTTCATGGCGAGTGCAGAAAGGGGAATTATTAAGGGAAAGACGGAATGCATGCGCTGGAAGCAAATTATGACCTGATCTGAGCCTCGAAAATGATATTATTTGAGCCCTGGAAAGAGAAAGATTGAAAAACCAAGGATGAGCTGGAATAATTGGTGAAATCTTCCTAAACCAGGGAGCGAAATCTCTATTTAATGATGTCCATTTGTTTTGCCACATGTTATAGTAGTTTTTTTTGTAGAATAGTAAGAAAATCGGAAGAAGGAATTTTGAGAGTAGGAGTTCTCATACTGAGATTTGTTGATGAAGCGAGAAAATCAGCCATCTCATTGCCTACAATGCCTGCATGACCTGGAATCCATAAAAACTTAACAGTAAAGCCGAGGGTACATAGTGAAAGAGTTTAGATTTTATACGAAGAACTAGAGGAGAAGTATCTGCACAAAAAGAAATGGAGTTAATCGACAGCAGAGCAGATTGAGAGTCTGAAACAATTAAGACATTTTTAAGGATAAAATGCTGGATGTAGTCAAGAGCCATTAGAATCGCATAACACTCTGTGGTAAATGAACAAGAATGACGGGGAAGGGACTCCGAGAACTTTACATTCAGCTCAGAAATATAAAAGGAAAAACCAGCGGAGTTAGGCGAAACTGACCCAACAGTAAACACCAAACAGCAATTTGGAAAATTGGATTCTACATACTCAACAAAAATATGATTTATAGTTAAATAAGGCATGTTAACTTTAGAGTTTTTGATTATTAGATCTTGAAACAAAGGTACAATGTGAACTTGAGGAAGAAATGTTAGAGCATCATAAGGAACATCATAAAAAGTTAGCCGGTTATGAGATACGAGAATTGAAGACGAGAAGGAAGTGATTGTTGAAGCAATAGATGCTAGAATAGGAAGCGTTTTGGAGACATATCGCCAATGGGTAGAGAGAGAAAGAAACGAAGTGAAAATAGAGTTATGAGAATTGGACATATGTCTTAACAAGAATTTTCCCGCGAGTTGCCTAGATCGAATTTCTATAGGGGGGCACACACATTCTACTTCCAAACATACATTTGGCATGGATTGTAACGCACCGATAGCAGTGCGAAGGCAGGAAGTAAGTAAGGCATTCAAATTGTTCCGGTGTGTGCGAGAAGCAGACACAAAGAAAAAGGATCCGTAATCTACTTTAGAGCGTATAATTGACTTAAAGAGTAATAATAAGGAAGAAGGGTGAGCACCCCACCAAGATCCTGTTAATGCTCTAAGCAAATTGGACCATTTAGAAATCACTGATTTTAAATAATTAATATGGGGAACCCACCTAAGTTTTGAATCTAATTTAAGCCCAAGATATGTGATTGACTCTGACGGGATGATATTCTTACGATCCAGACGTATGGGGGGGAAGTCTAAATATCGCTTCCTAGTAAAAATTATGGATTGACTTTTATCAGGGGCTATTGTGAGAAATGAGAACAAGAGAACGTTACTTAAAGAATGGAGTGCTGCATTTAATTGATGAATTGCATTAGGCAAATATTTATTTATTGAATATACTACAATATCATCTGCGTAAAACAAACAAGAGTATCCTTGAGATGTGAGTTCATTACTTACGGCTATCATATAAACGTTAAAAAGGATAGGGCTGAGGCAGCTCCCTTGAGGGAGTCCCCTGTATGTAGAGCGAAAACATACCAGTCCTGAAGGAGAAATGAAGGATAAATACCGAACGTGAAATAAAGAGAAAATATAAGAACAAAAGAGGGAAGGGACATTAAGAGCTTCAAGACGTGATATAAGTGTGGGGATATGTACAGCATCGTAACCGCCTTGAACATCAACGAATGTGGCCGGAAGAAATGCACGGTCAAAGAAACTTTGATATATAGGACCAATGAAACTAGAAAGGCATTTCATTGTACACACACACACACGTTTTCATATTACTATTATTTGTTGTTGTTGTTGTTGTTGTTGTTGTTGTTGTTGTTGTTGTTGTTGTTGTTGTTGTTGTTGTTGTTGTTGTTGTTGTTGTTGTTGTTGTTGTTGTTGTTGTTGTTGTTGTTGTTGTTGTTGTTGTTGTTGTTGTTGTTGTTGTTATGTTATTATTATTATTATTTATTATATCGATGCTTTACCCGTTGTTGAGCGTTTGCAAGAATCTTGTATAAATGAAAATCATATTGGAAACACGTACTGACCTATTACGTATTATAATTTATAATATCATATACTACATAACTTGTTGAATACTGGTATTACAATCATAATAAAAAAAATAGAGAGTGTGAGAGAGAGAAATAATGTATTTGTTCAATACATATATGGTTACATGGCATGACATAATTTCGATTCTTTTAAGTGTGTGATATACTTAAACGTATTTTAAGCACCAAGAATTATATACCAGGTGTAATATTTACATGATGGCGTGAAAAATTTGTTAAACAATTCATACTATTGTCGATTTTGACATTGAATGTACTCGTTGGTCTGCAGGTTTGTTGCGCTGGTGCAAAGAATGACAATTTCGATTAAAAAAAATCTCAGACAGTTGTATAACTCGATAAATACTTTGAAAAGGTAAGTACTGTACTTGATCTACCTAGAATTTTAACGGTCTCAGAGAACAATTGAATGTATTGGAGAACTAGAGCTTTGTGTGTTGTGTATGTGTGTGGTTTGTGTGTGTGTGTGTATGGAAGTGTGTGTGTGGTGTGTTTTGTGTTATAACTTTTTAAATAGTATCATGAATGCGTCCATCAAAATGAAATACCCATTCCATTGAATAGTATTCTATTAAAGATCAACAAAATAGTACAAAGTAACTTGAGGCTTTCGCAGACATTTGAATTAAATTTAAGAAATATTTATAGACGTGAATTGTACGTAAGGCGAAATGAATATGTGTATGTAGAAGCAGTTTTTCTTACGGGACAGTGCGTTTAAAATATATCAGGATATTGAAAGGGGGAGAAAAATAAATTAAAAATCATAAAATACCATAACATACATTCACACACACACACACACACACACACACACACACACACACAAAGCTCTAGTTCTCCAATACATTCAATTGTTCTCTGAGAACGTTAAATTATAGGTAGATCAAGTACAGTATTATTTACCTTTAAAAGTATTTATCGAGTTATACAACTGTCTGAGATTTTTTTTTAATCGAAATTGTCATTCTTTGCACCAGCGCAACAAACCTGCAGACCAACGAGTACATTCAATGTCAAAACCGACAATAGTAGTATGAATTGTTTAACAAATTCTTCACGCCATCATGTAAAATATTACACCTGGTATATAATTTCTTGGTGCTTAAAATACGATTAAATATAGCACACCTTAAAAAGAATCGAATTATATCAAGCCATATAACCATATATGTATTGAACAAATACATTATAAATCTCTCTCACACTCTCTATTTTTTTATTTACAATCATAATTATTGTATAATACTTACTGCAAACAGGTTTTGTTAGTAAAAACATGTGCTTATCCATTTACAGTCATTTATACCAGTATTCAACAAGTAAATGCAAGTATATATTATAAATTATAATACATAATAGGTCAGTAGCATGTTTCCAAAGATTTTCATTTATACAAGATTCTTGCAAACGCTCAACAACGGGTAATGCATCGATATAAAAATAAATAATAATAATACCATAACGAACAACAACAACAACAACAACGAACAACAACAACACCAACAATCACAGACAACAACAACTGACAACAACCACCAACAACAACAACAACAACAACAACAACAACCACAACAACAACAACAACAACAACACAACAACAACAACTACAAACAACAACACCAACAACAACAACACAACACACCCAACAGACAACAACGAACAACAACAACAACAACAACAACAACCACAACAACAACAACAACAACAACAGACAACAACAACCCCAACAACAACAACACAACAGCCAACAACAACAAACAACCACAACAAACAACAACCCATCAACAACAACAACACCACAACACCAACCACAACAACCACAAATAATAGTAATATGAAAACGTTGTGTGTGTGTGTACAATGAAATGGCCTATTCTCGTTTCATTGGTCCCATATATCAAAGTTTCTTTGACCGTGCATTACTTCCGGCCCCATTCTTAGATGTACAAGGCGGTTACGATGCTGTACATTATCCCCCACACTTATATCATCTTCTTGAAGCTCTAATGTCCCTTTCCCTCTTTTGTTCTTATATTTACCCTCAAACGGTGATATTTTAGCAAACGGCTCAACGACGAGTAATGCAATCGATATAATAACTAAATAAAGAATAATAAAAATAATAATAATTATAATAATAATAAGAATAATAAATAATAAAATAAACTAGAAAACGTGTTGTGTGTTGTGTGGTTCTTGTAGATGTAATGGTAACATTTTAATTGATTTCAAATTTATTCTCTCCCCTTAAAATATCCTGGATACGCCATTGTGACATTTATTTAAACGCTGCAAAAAAAACTTTGCGGCAAAAAAACCATGCCCTTGACCAGAAACCGTATTCAAACTGCAAACGTATGATGTTGCCCCTCATCTCCTAAACTCACTACACTAAATACTCCCAATACATATCCCAATTTATACTTTAATTTAAAACAAATCACCAGACAATACCGCGCATGAGGTGCTGCTATTTTTATCAAATCCAATATCGAATTTTTTTTCCCTTTTACCTAGCTGTTTCTCGACAAAAAAAGCCTTTCTTTCCAATCTGTGTTAATGATTAACTAAAGATAAACCAATAAAACCTCTCACCATTGCTGCTATTATTTTCCCCCCAAAACATAACATTAAAAATACTCATTCGCCGTCTACTTCAACTCATTTAACAATAACTTTATCATAGGGCGGAGATTTGCAACGCCAACAATCAGTCATAAGGGATGCCGTGTGAATATCCCTAGAGGAGTCCACCTTATACAACTTTATTAAACGCAAAAGAGTCTTAAAGTTCTGAGCCCCACCTGATCCTACTTTCTGGGGCCCTTCTTCGCTCGTAAAAAATCCAGATATTCTTGATATTTTGTGTGTCCAAACTACCGAATAACTTATTCCACACTACTAAAAATTTGCTTGATCTAAATGCTGACATTCATCAATACTCCTCACTCTCTTCAATTTCCTTTCTGTTAAAGTATCCAACAAATTATTTTACAAATTCACAGATCATTTAAAATTTCAGGAATAGTCAATACAAAATAAGCTAAACACAAAATTTAAAATCTCTCAATGATATTGACTTAGCGTCGCACAACCCTTACAAATATAAATACAAACGGCAGCATGGACAGCTACAAATACCATTGCTGTCAACCGCTTCAATAAGGCCCTCCTCCTGAATAGATTCGCATCGAAATAGTAAAAGAGGAGAGCAAGAGCTCTATACCAGCGCACGCGCCTACATTCCTATAAACCTTAATTTCAGAAATTGATCTAATTCCCACTGAAAAACTGCCACGTGGAATTTAAGTCTAACATAGGGCAAAATCACTTAAAGAAACTTACTCCCAATGATGGTAGTCCTATGAGAGAAACAAGCAAATACTTCGCTATAAGTCAGCCCAATGTCCCTATTTTAAGAGAATCAGATGGCATCTTAGTTATTTCTTGACAATCGAAAAAGCAGAACTTTTTTAAGGAACATCTGGCTAATACATTTCAACCACACCTGATATCATTAAATTGATGAAAACAAAAATTTAGTCCGAAACCTTTCTTAAAAAACCCCACTTTACTCCCCCAATGTCTCTCTCCCTGTCAAGTCCATTTACACCAAATGATGTAAATTTTGGTATACACAAAATACTCACTAAAAAAAATCTCCAGGATAAATTTTATATTACTGGCGGAAGTAGCCAGATCCCTTTCCCGAACAGAAGCCATCACTCCACTTCACCTCATAAAGTTAATGCTTCACTCAGACTTCTTTATTTTCCCCCTACTAGGGAAATTTGCAACTATAATCTTATTTTTCAAAACCAAGCCAACCACCAGAACTACCATCATCTCACCGCCCAATCAGCCTTCTCCCATTCTTTGCCAAAATAACTGAACGGGTTAATCCTGAAACGAATTCTCCTCCCAATAGATTATGGAAAAAAATGTTCTGGCTGCCAAATACACAATTTGGGTTTCGCGCTTCTCACTCGACCCTTCATCAAGCACACAGAGTGTTAGACTCAATTTCGTATTCCCTGGAAAAAAAACTTTAGTGTAATTGCGTATTCCTAGACATTTCCACAAGCCTTTGACCGCGTATGGCATGATGGGCTTTTGTACAAACTTAAGAAATTCCTTTCCCTTTCCGCTCCTACTAGTTTACTCATCAAATCCCTATCTTAACAGATCGTTATTTTCAAATACGCCTCAGGTTCCGCTTTATATCCTTGACTTAGCAGCTATTAATGCTGGTGTTCCCCAAGGGGGCAATTTTGTCTCCTATTCTGTACAATATATTTCGCTTCTGACATACCCTACTACCACCCTAACACAACAGTAGCAGACGACGCTGATGATAAGCAATAATTATATATTGACTTAGACCCACTCATAACGTCAAAAAATCTCCAATCTTCTTACCTTAAAGCCCATGGAAAAATGGTTTACTAACTGGCGGTTTTCAAAGTAAATCAAAGTAAATTCTGTCCATAACGACTTTCACTCTCTTAAACATGCTCCCTGTCCTAGAGTTTCTCTATACGTTATTTCCTATACCCTATCTTCTCCAAAAATCAAATACCTCGGGCTCACCGCGACCAAAGATTAACCTGGGCTCATCACATCAGAAATCAAAAGATTAGCACTGAATCATCGTCTCCGTTTCCCTCAAACCCTTATTAAGAGCAATAAAATAACTAACTCCGCCTCCATTAATACCAAACTCTTAATTTACAAAACACTCTTCTCAAACCCATTTGGATATATGGTCTCCAACTTTAAGGCAACGCTTAAATAAACTAACATATTAAAAATACAAACTTTTCAAAACATCGCTCTTCGAATGATAGGAACGCACATACCCTACCGTATCTAATCACACCCTTCACATTGACAAACCACACTCAATACAATAAACGACGAAGCCAAAATTTTTTTATAAAAGATTTCATTCTAAACTCAAATTACCACCCTATCGATCTCATAAAAAACTCTTGGCTTACTCTCCCACTAAACCCGTAAATTTCCCCCAAGACCGCCTGAAGCGCAAGTGGTGTCGTGATCTCTTAAGATAAGCATATAATATATATAAAAAAAAAAAACCTTAGAAAGTGTCATCGATGGGTGGCTTCTTTCATCAAATTTTTGTAATTAAATTTTCATGTCCCAATTAATAATGTAACTCTCAGCAAATATGCTTAGGTGGTCTAGTCGATACAGATTGTGTACTACATATTTAAAATAAAAAAAAAAAAAAAAAAAAAAAAGGATATGTGTATAATTAAAAAATCGTTTCTATTATTAAAAAAAAAATACTATTAAATACAACATAACTACAAAAGGTATATCACTAAAAGAATAGACATTACTAGCGCATCGTATGAAGTCTTGTGTGTACTGGAAATGCATAAAAGATAAGAACTTGAACACCCCCAAAATAGAATGGATGAAACTTGTATCATTCTATAAAAAAAAACATGGAAGCGCAATGTTTGTAAAGAACACAGTAGTTATCATATCGACTGAAATATACGAAGTGGATAATTACTTACCTCAGTTGGTTAGAAGATACGTATCAAATTGTCGGCATTTCTTACATGGTCGTTACATTTTTCTTTTGGAATTGTCCATTATTTGTTTGTGTTTTTTACTTCTAAAACCTAGAAATTAAAAAATATATTATAAAAGTTTGTTAAAATTGTATTTTTACGGTACAAAAATAATATTGAGAAAATGACTATTTTTTATTTTTTTTGTTAAATCTAAAAAAGATTTAAAAACCCATAGTTCGTTTTTCAAATTTTACTTAACATTTAGTACAAGCCCCACATATGCTTATGTTGTTAAAGTTATAAGTTGTTAATATAACGTTTTTCTAAGCGACCCAACTATTACCGAGAGATAGTTTACTATTGCAATAATGACATACATGTTATTAATTTTTTTAGTTTTTTTTTTTTCTTCCTTTTGGTCCCAAGAACCATCTTCGACCCGTATAATATGTGAAGGGTGCAATATATGAGCAATATTTCGGCTTGGTAATAAGAGGATTTAAAACTGCAGATTGATTGATTTATTTGAAATTCTCTGTAATAACAAATAATAGTGAACACAATTATAATTAGTTTGTAAGAATTTAATCAATTTTATAGGTTTTTTAATTCGATTCAAATTAATGATTATTACACACGTTGTAGTAATCAACAAATGCTTCAAACGATACGTCCATATCTTCGATAAATTCCCACGAACATAGTTTATTGGAGGTTTGGAGAAACTGCATAAAGCAGAGGCTAATGCAGTGAAACGGATGGAAGATCTGGAGTTAAGACTGTATGCCATTAGCTTCAAAAGTTACCAAGTCTACTTTTCTAGTCTTATAAAAATTTCTAGCTATAATCGTAATTAGTCGTTGTATTAGTTTGTTTGTAAAATTTATCCTTATAGTTTATTAATAATCTTTACCATCTTTATTGTAATTGTATCTTATTCCCTTATAAATCAATAATGTCAATATGCGAGATAAATAAACAACACACATTGTAGTAAATCGGATTATAATATTTACCTATACTGTTTAGTATTAATTACCAGGTACTCAGGGGTATTTGTTCAATACATAATATGGTTACATGGCATGACATAATTTCGATTCTTTTAAGTGTGTGATATTAACTTAAACGTATTTTAAGCAACCAAGAAAATTATATACCAGTATAATATTTACATGATGGCGTGAAGAATTGGTTAAATAATTCATACTATTGTCGGTTTTGACATTGAATGTAATCGTTTGTTCTGCAGGTTTGTTGCGCTGGTGCAAAGAATTGGACAATTCGATTAAATAAAATCTCACATAAGACAGTTGCATAACTCATAATTACTTTGAAAAGGAAATAATACTGTACTTGATCTACCTAGAATTTAACTTCTCAGAGAACAATTAAATGTATTGTAAAAGAGCTTTGGTGTGTGTGTTTTGTTTGTTTTGTGTTTTGTGTGTTTAAACTTTTTTTAAAAGTACATAATGCTC
>CM032339.1:40788781-40793781 GCA_019022885.1 Schlechtendalia chinensis
ATGGCGATGGCCAATATGTTACTCCCTTGATATTGTTGCCGCCGTCACCCCACTTGTTTTAAAACGGAACTCGTCGGGGAGTGTTTTTTTGGATATATGTGTATGTTTTGTATATGTGTGTTTGTGTTAGATGTATTAAAACATTTTTTCCGAAACGATTTTTTTTTTTTTTTTCTTTAAACGATCTTATTTTCGCGGTGGCATTCGTCGTAAACATTTACGAGTGAGTGAAATGATAACAAGACTCAGCGCCTCGTATGAATCGTAATAAAAGCGACTATACTGTTGGCCTCCCCCTCTAAAGAACGCTACTGGCAGTGCCACAACTATGAATTCTGAGGATCGTGTGCGAGGAATTATTTTGGGGTCCCATAACTTTTCCTACCCGAGTAGTTTTTATGTACTTTTTTCATGTGAGGACCGATATTACGTATATATTTGATAATAGTATATATTTTTTTTACTATTATTATTCAATGGTATTTATACAATTTTACAATATATTTTGTAATAAATTATTTTATCAATCTGACTCTCAATCAGGTCAGTGGAGGGTAAATATTAAATCGTTATATAAATAGTATAATTTATTTATTTATTAAGTTGAATCGAAGACTAATGGGGCACTAACCAATTTTCGAAACATATAATGTTATAATCTCCAATTTTTTTGTCAAAATCAATTTTAGTCATTTAATAAGAAAAACCATTTTCTGTTAGTACAACAATCAGAAATATCCGATCATTGGATACGATGAAATAATTGAAATACTTATGTCTGGATTTTTTTATTAGTGTAAAAACGAGATATCTACATAATATAAATCTCAATTTCGGGGCCCTTAACGGTTGGGAGCCCGTGTTGGGAAACGCACACCTTGCACGACTAATTGTTGCGGCCCTGCGCTCCTGTTGGCGTATCGATTCTTTTCGGGAGATTCGCGCGGTCGCGTCGACAAATATAGACACGGTGGAAGAACTGCGAACGTACTGATCAAAACAAAATAATAGTAATAATTTTCTATTTAATTAGTTAAAAATTTAATAAATAAAAAAATAATTTAATTAGTCTTTTCTTTAAACTAAAATTATCTCTACCCCCTTCATACTACCTATTTTTTAAATCTTACTTAAGCGAACGCCACTTCTCGGTTAGATCCGGAACAGAATACTCCAATATTTCCCCAATATTAGCCAGCGTCCCACAAGGAGCAGTTGCATCCCCAACAATTTTCAATTTATACTCCGCAGATCAACCCACCAATCCAAATACTCAAATAGCCGAATACGCTGATGACAAAGTGATTTACTCCACCCACTCCGACCCTGTTGTAGTGTCAATCTCTCTCCAAAGCCATATCAATGACCTATCACACTGGTACTCTCACTGGCGCGTCAAAATCAATGAAATCAAATCTGTACATACTACTTTTGCTCTCCATCACAGCCAACCGCCACTAATATACATAAACAATGAACTCATTCCAAATTCCGACACAGTCAAATATCTAGGCCTAATTTTTGACAAACGATTAACATGGGCAAAGAATATCCACGCAAAAAAACTAAAGCTAAACAAACGACTTTACCTTCTCAGACCCGTTCTCAACAAATTTTCAAAACTATCCCTCAAAACAAAAATTCATATCTATAATCTTCTTCTTAAACCCATCTGGACATATAGCATATAGATTTGGGGTTCGGCCAAAAAATCAAATTTACAAAAAATACAGATATTCCAATCAAAGGTACTCTGGTACTTCTAACTAACGCTCCTCCATACATTTCAAACCTCACCCTTCACACAGATCACCACATTCCAACAATAACTAAAACAGCCAAACTGTATTACTCAAAATTTAGAAATTGCCTCCAAAACCATATCAACCCCCATGTTAGGAATCTACAATCCGCCTCTATCACTGGAAATCCCCCCAGAAGACTCAAGCGATAATGGCCAAGAGACCTACGAATTAAATACACAAGCACATTAAAAAAAAAAAAAAAATTACTTGATTAACTCATAAATTCACGCCGAAGTGTCTTCACTGGTTGGTTCTTCCCACACACTTCTCAAGCCACTAATATATATATATACATAAAACATCTATTATAATTATTGTACAATTAATATAGTGCAGATTGTAAAATTTTCTAATAAAAAATAAGAAAAATAAAAAAAATAATAATAATAATAACAACTGTACGCGCGCGTAGCAACGGCCGTAACGATTTCGTTGTTTACGCGTTTTTCGCAAAGCGCCTTGGTCAATCGTTTCCGGAGCTCGTGTATTTCGCAGAGTAACGAGCGCTCGCATATTTCCGAAATGACGACCACAAGAACGGAGCGATCGACCGTCGCCTTCGGGTGTCGCGAACTTCTGGCGGCCATACTTTGCACGGCGGTGTTGTCTTCGGCGAACGCGTCGTCTTACGCGCTGAAACGCAAGCCGAGGTCGGACTTCAAATGGCCCACCCAGGTAGAAGCCGCCACGGAACCGCTCCGACCAAATGGGACCTGGTGGGTACGGAAGATTGCGCCGACGACGACGACGATAGCTCCGACGCAGACGATAGCTCCGACACAGACGACAACGTGGTGGTCGACCGAGACGAAACGGCGTTGGACCCATCGCAGGAACCAAAAACATGGGCGGAACCGCGGCCGTAAAACCGTCAGAAAAGTTATCGCAAAAACTGAGATACGTGTCGTTATTATTATACGAGTCAAATACCATTCGATTTCAAAAACGATTTAAAATACAGACGCATGTGTTAGATTTTTCTTATTTTCAAGTTGCACATTAACCATTTCAACCAATTCGCTAGCGGAACGTTTCGCAAATTAATCGAGACGGATTCGTTTTTCAAACGGAGACGTTCGGACCAGACGAATCGGACTGTAAAAACCGTTTCGTTACAGACAATCGTCACAGTCGAAAAGGGCTGTACGGACGCGTGCTCGACCGCGTTTACGACGCCCGCGCAAGTCCAGAGGACCGTAGCGGAGACGGTCCCGCAAGACGTCGACACCCGTTTCGTCGACTGGTTCGTGTTCACGTACAGGTTGCAGTCAGTGTCCACGGTTCTTGTCGCGTCGATCTCCGTGGCCGTCGCCATGTACTGCTACGAGCGTGACCGCTGCCAGAGGCCGTTGTGGAGACGTACTCCTATGGCGATGGCCAATATGTTATTCCCTTGACGTGTGTGAAGTTGGCCCCCCCATATCATCCGAATCGAACCGGACTAATTGTAAGTTAAAGGTCTTCATTTGTAAGTATTTGTAAGTTCACTCCCGCAATTTGTCCCGCAAATCATACTGGCTAAATCAGTGGATAAAGAGTGGAGCAGCATTGCCACATGAAATTGTTTGCGATTATTCATACGCGCTAATTGGAGCTATTTCACATTCATTTTGTCAAATGTCGAGAAGTAAATACTGTGATACTTGTTTAAAAGTATTACAAAAAGAAGAAACATTTATTTCTCCTGTTTATATACGTTTGGACATAGCCCATTTTATAAAAATGATATGCCGTTGGAAATGTTGGACTAACAGTCGAGTAAAAGAATTTTTTTGTTCGATCATTAATTATATTAGTCGAATCAAGAACTCTAAAACAATTTGAAGATACTTTATCTTCTTATTTAATAAATTTAAGTGTTTCGATAATTACATGAGGGGATTTGCTATTAAGTATACTTAACGAGTTTATTATTGGAGAGTTATTATTATGGAGAAACTGAAAAAATGGGAAGCGTAAGGTATTGAGAGAAGGGCATTCCATGATAATATGAGTGAAGTCGCATATGATTTCCCCTTCATGGCGAGTGCAGAAAGGGGAATTATTAAGGGAAAGACGGAATGCATGCGCTGGAAGCAAATTATGACCTGATCTGAGCCTCGAAAATGATATTATTTGAGCCCTGGAAAGAGAAAGATTGAAAAACCAAGGATGAGCTGGAATAATTGGTGAAATCTTCCTAAACCAGGGAGCGAAATCTCTATTTAATGATGTCCATTTGTTTGCCACATGTTATAGTAGTTTTTTTTGTAGAATAGTAAGAAAATCGGAAGAAGGAATTTTGAGAGTAGGAGTTCTCATACTGAGATTGTTGTTGATGAAGCGAGAAAATCAGCCATCTCATTGCCTACAATGCCTGCATGACCTGGAATCCATAAAAACTTAACAGTAAAGCCGAGGGTACATAGTGAAAGAGTTTAGATTTTATACGAAGAACTAGAGGAGAAGTATCTGCACAAAAAGAAATGGAGTTAATCGACAGCAGAGCAGATTGAGAGTCTGAAACAATTAAGACATTTTTAAGGATAAAATGCTGGATGTAGTCAAGAGCCATTAGAATCGCATAACACTCTGTGGTAAATGAACAAGAATGACGGGGAAGGGACTCCGAGAACTTTACATTCAGCTCAGAAATATAAAAGGAAAAACCAGCGGAGTTAGGCGAAACTGACCCAACAGTAAACACCAAACAGCAATTTGGAAAATTGGATTCTACATACTCAACAAAAATATGATTTATAGTTAAATAAGGCATGTTAACTTTAGAGTTTTTGATTATTAGATCTTGAAACAAAGGTACAATGTGAACTTGAGGAAGAAATGTTAGAGCATCATAAGGAACATCATAAAAAGTTAGCCGGTTATGAGATACGAGAATTGAAGACGAGAAGGAAGTGATTGTTGAAGCAATAGATGCTAGAATAGGAAGCGTTTTGGAGACATATCGCCAATGGGTAGAGAGAGAAAGAAACGAAGTGAAAATAGAGTTATGAGAATTGGACATATGTCTTAACAAGAATTTTCCCGCGAGTTGCCTAGATCGAATTTCTATAGGGGGGCACACACATTCTACTTCCAAACATACATTTGGCATGGATTGTAACGCACCGATAGCAGTGCGAAGGCAGGAAGTAAGTAAGGCATTCAAATTGTTCCGGTGTGTGCGAGAAGCAGACACAAAGAAAAAGGATCCGT
>CM032339.1:40798781-40805539 GCA_019022885.1 Schlechtendalia chinensis
GACATTTCACAAGCCTTTGACCGCGTAAGGCATGATGGCTTTTGTACAAACTTAAGAAATTCCTTCCTCCCTCCTACTATTTTACTCATCAAATCCTATCTAACAGATCGATATTTTCAAATACGCCTCGGTTCCGCTTTGACTGACTTAGCAGCTATTAATGCAGGTGTTCCCCAAGGGGGCATTTTGTCTCCTATTCTGTACAATATATTCGCTTCTGACAAACCACTACTACCCCTAACACATCATACAGACTACCTGATGATAAAGCAATAATATATATTGATATAGACCCACTCATAACGTCAAAAAATCTCCAATCTTACCTTAACGCCATGAAAAATGGTTTTACTAACTGGCGTTTCAAAGTAAATCAAAGTAAATCTGTCCATAACGACTTTCACCTAAACATGCTCCCTGTCCTAGAGTTTCTCTATAACGGTATTCCTATACCCTTCTCTCCAAAAAATCAAATACCTCGGCTCACCCTCGACCAAAGATAACCTGGGCTCATCACATCAGAATCAAAAGATTAGCACTGAATCATCGTCCTCCGTTTTCTCAAACCCTTATTAAGCAATAATAACTCCGCTCCATTAATACCAAACTCTTAATTTACAAAACACTTCTCAAACCCATTTGGATATATGGTCTCCAACTTTAAGGCAACGCTAAAAAAACTAACATATTAAAAATACAAACTTTTCAAAACATCGCTCTTCGAAAGATAATGAACGCACAACCCACGTATCTAATCACAACCCTTCACATTGACACAAACTCAATACAATTAACGACGAAGCCAAATTTTTTTATAAAAATTTCATTCTAAACTCAATTACCAACCCTAACGATCTTCATAAAAAACTTGGCTACTCCACTATACCCGGTAATTCCCCCAAGACGCCTGAAGCGCAAGTGGGGTCGTGATCTCTTAAATAAGCAAATAATATATATAAAAAAAAAAAAACCTTAGAAAGTGTCATCGATGGGTGGCTTCTTTCATCCATCAAATTTTTTATTATTTTCATGTCAAATAATAATGTAACTTCTCAGCAAATATGCTTATTGTGTCTAGTCGATACAGATTGTGTACTACATATTTAAAATAAAAAAAAAAAAAAAAAGGATATGTGTATAATTAAAAATCGTTTCTATTATTAAAAAAAAAATTACTATAAATACAACATACCTATCAAAGGTATATCACTAAAAGAAAGAGACATTACTAGCGCATCGTAATGATGTCTTGTGTGTACAGAAATGCATAGAGATAAGAACATGAACACCCCAAATCGATGGGATGAAACTTGTATCATTCTATAAAAAAAACATGGAACGCAATGTTTGTAAAGAACACAGTAGTTATCATATCGACTGAAATATACGAAAGAGATAATTACTTACCTCCAGTTGTTAGAAGATACGTATCAAATTTCGGCATTCTTACATGTCGTTACATGTATCTTTTGAATTGTCCATTATTTGTTTGTTTTTACTTCTAAAACCTAGAATTAAAAATAATAATAAAAAAGTTTGTAAATTGTATTATTTTTACGTACAAAAATAATATTGAAATATGACTATTTTTATTTTTTTGTTAAATCTAAAAAAGATTTAAACCATTAGATAGGTTTTTCAAATTTTACATTAACATTAGTACCGCCACATATGCTTATGTATACAGTTATAAGTTTGTTAAAATAACGTTTTTCTAAGCGACCCAACTAATACCGAGAGATATTTACTATTGCAATATGACATACATGTTTAATATTTTTAAGTTTCTTTTTTTCTTCCTTTTTGTCCAAGAACCATCTTCGACCCTTATAATATGTGAAGGTGCATTATCTGAGCATATTCGGCTTGGTAATAAGAGGATGTGTAAAACTGCTGATTGATTGATTGATTTGAAATTCTCTGTATACAAATTATAGTGAACACAATTATAAATATTTGTAGAATTAATCAATTTTATAGGTATTTATTCGATCAAAATAATGATGATTACACACGTTGTAGTAATCAATGCATCAAACGATACTCCTTATCGCCGATAAATACCCACGAACATATGTATTGAGTTTGGAGAAACTGCATAAAAGCAGAGGCGAATGCAGTGAAACGATGGAAGATCTGGAGTTAAGACTGTAAGCCAGTACTTCAAAATTTACCAATCTACTTGTCTAGTCATATATAAATTTCTAGCTATAATCGTAATTAGTCGTAGTATAGTTTGTTTGTAATTATCTTATAGTTTATTAATATCTTTAACCATCTTTATTGTAATTGTATCTATTTCTTATAATCCGATAATGTCATATGCGAGATAAATAAACACACACATTGTAGTAATCGAATTATAATAGTTACCTATACTGTTAGTATTATTACCAGTACTCAGGGGTATTTGTTCAATACATATATGGTTACATGGCAATGACATAATTTCGATTCTTTTAAGTGTGTGATATACTTAAACGATTTTTAAGCACCAAGAATTATATACCAGGTATAAATATTTACATGATGGCGTGAAGAATTGGTTAAATAATTCATACTATTGTCGGTTTTTGACATTGAATGTACTCGTTTGTCTGCAGGTTTGTTGCGCTGGTGCAAAGAATGACAATTTCGATTAAATAAAATCTCATACAGTTGCATAACTCGATAATTACTTTGAAAAGGTAAATAATACTGTACTTGATCTACCTAGAAATTTAACGTTCTCAAGAACAATTAAATGTATTGTAGAACTAAGCTTTGTGTGTGTTGTGTGTGTGTGTGTGTGGTGTTTGTGTGTTATAAACTTTTTTAATAGTATCATAATGCGTCCATTCAAATGAAGATACCATTCGATTGAATAATTCTATTAAAGATCAAAAATTTGTACAAAGTAACTTGAAGCATTCACAGACATTTGAATTAAATTTAAGAAATATTTATAGACGTGAATGTACGTAAAGCAAATGAATATGTGTATGTGAAGCAGTTTTCTTACGGACAGTGCGTTTAAAATCTATTCGTAATATGTATATCGAACGCATACAATGCCTCGAGGATAGTTTTGGCGTTGAAAATGGTCGGCACAAGTGACGTTGTCTACCCGCTTACTGTATGTTTTAATCGGGATGGCGTCGCTCGCGTTCGTGTACTCGAAATCTTCAGTTTAAATCAAAATTCGAATCGGTCACGGAAATGACGTGCGAATCGCATACTCGTAGGATGCGTTTCCTTTTGCCACCGTTCGTTCACGAAATGTCGTTTCCCCTATTATATGGTTTTGCCTTTAGCGTCATAACAATGGCAACGCCGTACATTTCCTATGACGGTGTAATTGATAACACACACGTTCGTACAACGTTCGTATTTATGAAAAAACGCATCTCCCCTATCGACATATTCGGACGGGTAATCGTTCCGTTTACGCGTGACCGTATTTGGCTCGTTGTTATCGCGTGTGGCAAATAACTGTGTAAGATATAATATATAGTAAACGTTACAGTACAAATCTCGCGACGAATAAAAACGAACGAATTAGTCGCGCTAAATATTCCCAAAAGTGCAATAGCGGTAACGGTTAGTGTGGTGATTTAATAATAATAACATTAATAATTATGTACTTACATGAATCTTACAAAAATCTGCTTTTACCGAATCAAATGAGGTAACGCGTATGTACGTAAAACAATCATTGTGCAAAACATTCGGTTGACGAATGTTCGCGCGTATACACACAGTTTTATCATACGGTGTTATTGTGACGGTATCACTACGGAGTCCCGTAAAATGATCGAATTATATTAAGAAATTATCGAACTCTTCGACGTGTATCACTGTAAAAGCGAATGAAGTTCTGGCGACACGCGACTTGCAACACAACTACATATCGTGTTTGTCGTCGTTTTAAAAACATACCGTTTTCGACGTTGTAACCAGTGGTTTTAAAAAACCGAACTAGTTCTTCATGTTGACGTCCACGCCAATGAGGAGCAGACGAATTTAATGAAAAACGAATTTTCATTCGAACGGCCATCGGCCGGTGTTTCATTTGTTGATTGATTTTTTTCGCGTGTAGAAAATCGCGGTTCAACGCAACATTTCCAAACCTTTTGAATTATGTTTTCGACGACGACTTTTCGTCGAGACTGTATAGATTAGGAATTATACTTAGGAACTGCTTCCGTGTTATTAAATTTTTAAAAAAAGTTTGTATTTTTCGTTTATTATCAAAGGTCCTCACGGCACGATGGATACACGGAAGTTTCCCTCGGTTCATCGCGAGAAAACGCGTCGGAAAACTTACCGAGTACGTTCGTACGAACGTTACGAGTTAATTTTTCCGGGAATGGCGTCCGACGTGTACGGATTACAACGTTGTAGTTTTCACGTGCGATTTTTCTACGGGACGTGCGTTTGTATACAACGGGGGACAACCGACTGCCGTCAAATCAATAATAAGAATGAAATGTCTAGTATTACGGCAGTGCGGCGCGTTCTGGTCATCACGAAGACGTGTACGCGATTCACGAGATTCGTGTGCACGCGTTGGGGATGTCTTCTGCGACGGCAGCCGAACTTCGAACTTACCGATGAAACCGATCGGTGTAGATTTGATCCCGACCGTGCACGCGTATCGGCCAAACGTAACCTTGATAGCAGTTTCCTGTTCGGTCGAGAAAATCGTATCCGTTTTGTTGACATGTCTTCATAAAAATTGTCGATAATAGTTTTATTGTAAAGCATCATTGGGCAATGTACGCGGCAATGGCGTAAGTTGTGCCAAATTCTATAAGTGTGCAAAAATTAATTTAAAAGTAACTAATCTTGCATACGAAGTCTGCAACACAATGGACATTTTATGTTGTTACTTCCCACCACACCACAACCCCCCCCCCCCATTTAATAACTCTTTCGTCCTATCCTCCCCTTTCCTTCTTCTGTACTCCCCCCAATATCTTCGAATTACAAATATTGATACAGGTGTGATATATTTTATTTATTGTAAAAATGCGATTTAATTAATGATTTTATTTATTTATTGTTAAAATGCGATGAAACATAAATTGTCAATTACTCAGACTGTCAATTATTTTTTGCTAGGCCGTAGTAATGTTCTGAGCAGTAGGTCGATGGTGTGTAAAGTAAGACAACAAACTTTGTGTAAAGGGGGGGTGGGGGGGGGGGGGGGGGGGGTGTGCAGGCTTTTATACTCGCGGCGGTTTATATTTTCCTCCTTCTTATTTTTTCCGTCACACCGCCCCATCTCCCCTCACTTCTTTTTCATGTTTGTTACTTCCCCGAAGTCCTTCAACAAAAGAGAAATTGGATGCTTGCGTTTCGGGCCATATCCCCCGGAGTCGCCTTATGGGAGAAAACTTACATCACACACGTTGACGGTTTATTCGTGGTTCGAAAGAACTTTGAAAGGAGGATTGAATAAAGCCAATTGAGCCATTTATGTAGATAGGTATGTGTGTTGTGTGTGGGTGTTGTGTGTATGTGTGGTGTATTGTGTGTGTGTTTAGGTGTGTTTTTGTGTCGTGTGTGTGTGTGTCTGTGTGTGTGGTTGTGTGTGGTGTGAGTGTGTATTTTTGGTGTGTGTTTAGGTGTGTGTCCTGTGTCCTGTGTGGTGTATGTGTCTATGTTTGGTGTGTGTAGGTGTGTGTGTGTGAGTGTGCGCGTGTGTTGTGTGTTGCGCGTGTGCATGTACTGTTACTGATAACACTTGAATTGATTTTAAATTTATTCTCCCCTTATAAATATCCTGATACGCCCAATTTGTGACATTTATTCAAACGCGGTACAACAAAAATTTGCGCGCGGCGAACACACGTAGAGGACAACGCCAATATTTTAATTCATTTACGTGCGTTAAGATATCGTTTTACAACGATTCTTCTCGCGTCCCACCACCGCAAACTGTTACAACGACACGGTGGTGGTAGGACAAATTTGAATCGAAATTCCGCAAAACACAAGTCATCGGTTAGGTGAGTTTGTGTGAGTGTGTGTGTGTTATGGTAACACTATATTGATTTTAATTTATTCTCCCTCGTTCAATATCCTGGTACGCCATTGTGACATTTATTTAACGCGGCAAAAAAACAATTTGGCGCGGCGAACACACGTAGAGGACAAGCGCCAATATTTATTCTTTTAAGTGTGTTAAGATATCGTTTTTCAACGATTCTTCTCGCGTCCACCACCGCAAACGGTACAACGATACGGTGGTGGTGGGACAAAATTTGAAATCCAAGAATTACCGCCGAAAAAAACATATAATCTTTTGACGTATATAGCGAAAGGCGATTACTTCCGTAGGCACGCGCCCTGATGATTACCAAGATACCGTGTGTAGTAAAACAATATCAACCGTACATTAAACCACATACCTGTCCTATAAATAAACGTTACGTTTTGTATAATTGCTCTCACACATCCGATCGTAGTCCTTCTACCCGGTGAAGTCCATCGCAAGGAGAAAAGATTATTTATCGTAGATCACACAAATCGTGGTCTCCACAACGTTTGAAACGTTGTTTTAACAAAATTTACCTGTACAAAAATGAATGGATATCTTAAAAAAAAACTAAAGGACACATCAAATACCTAGATGCTTGGTCAGATTAGGACAATACCATCTGTATCCCACGGGATCACTACAATTATTATAAAAATAATATGAAAAATATCAAATGCACCTCCGGTTATACATAAATACAATAACTTCATATGCCCAAAAAATTAAAAAAAAA